>VXBC01011969.1:51946-73764 GCA_013399945.1 Ploceus nigricollis
GACTGCCGTGGCATCAGCAGTTCCTCGGCCCGAGGGTGGTGTTCGGGGTGTCATGACTCAAAGCGACCAAAGCAAAGAAACGCTTCTTTGGTGGTCTGTGTATGCTGGCGCTCGGGAGAGGGGCAGGCTCCAAAACCTTCCCGGGTTGGAGAGAGGAGCAGCAGTTCATTTCAAGAGATCAGCCGTAAGAAAACGCCTCTGTGGGCCGCAGCATAATAAAACCTGAAATCACTGGTACTCTTTGTTTTCCTTGAATTGTTGGCTGGTATTTTAATTTGTAACTCCTGGTTTTCCATTTCCTTCTCCTCTTACTAGAGCAATCATGTTCGAAATTAAGAAGATTTGCTGCATTGGTGCTGGTTATGTTGGTGGGCCAACCTGTAGTGTTATTGCACAGATGTGCCCCAGTATCAAAGTTACTGTTGTGGATGTCAATGAGGCCAGAATCAATGCCTGGAATTCAGACACACTCCCAATCTACGAGGTAAACATCACTGTTGTCTCTTATTCCAGCCAGCGTTGTCTTTGCTTGCCTCCCACTGCATGGCATTTCTCCACAGCCCATTTCTGAAGCTTGTCAAGCTTAGCATGTCAGTGATGTCCTTCAGAAAGAGTATTCTGGAGCACCTGTTTGTTGCTACTGCTCATAAAACCAGGTTTCTGAAATAACTTAATGCAGCTGATGCAGATGTGTATTAATGATTATAGGAAGGGCCTAATAAGGAAAAAGTAATTCTATATATAGTGAATTGTGCTAAATCATGTTGACTTTCTTTTGGGACCTGATTTGGTCCTAACATAGTCTTTTTGTTCAATTACTACCTGCTGGGTCTTAGCACAGTATAAATGTGTAATACTGAGCTGTAAGCTTTATTTGCATTCTGAATACTGCCAAAATCCAATTTGTGCTGCCCAGCTTTAACTGTGTGGAAAGATTGGGACAGTCATGTTTCTGATTCAGTTGTACCATGAATCTTCAATCTGGCCTAAGAAAACTAGGCCAAATAAATGTACCACGCTGTCACTCCTTCATTACAGAATTACTTTAATTTGAAAATAGGTGAAGCATTTTTCTATTTTGCTTCTCTTAGCATTTGTTTTCTTCCACTTTTTTTCATCATAAAAGAATAGGTCTCTTTTTCTTTCCTTCTTTCTTTCAAGAAATACAATTTTTATAGATTTGAGTTCTTTAATAGGAGTGAAAACTTATCTTCACTTATCTCCCAAAGACAAGGCATCTGACTGGTTCTAACAGTTGCTCTTTTGCTATAAAAAGTCCTCTTCCCTCTTAAAACCAGAGCTATTCTGTGACTAAGTCAAGATGAACAGACCTTCTTTGTCCTATAAATTCAAAGGAAACTGTGTATAATGTTCAGATTAGCAGGTGAGACATGAATAAAGTTTTTGAAAGCAAGTACTTTGTTTTCTTTTAACACTTAGACTGAATGAACTAAAGTAGAGCTCGCCTTGGCATGTTTTTTATTTTAAAAAAAACCCCAAACTTGTAACATCTGTTTCCTGGAATGGTGTCCTTTGCTTACAAAGAATGTACAAAAACTGCCAAGAGTTAGTTCAGACAGTTGTAAAATTGAGTCATTGCGCAGGGAGGTTTTTGTGGTTTTTTGGGTTGGATTGTCTCTTTTCAGTGTCAGAAATTCTCTAGTAGACTGCCTTTCTATTTACATCCCATTGTAAGGACCATAGTTGGAATATTGAATGGATTGTAGGATGTTATTTTGCCTGTTCTGACCTTTATTTTTCTTCTAAGTGGGTGGTATTTGATGTAAAATGAGACAGTAAAAATATCTTGCATAAGAAGGCTTCTGCTTGCTTTCTTCTCTCCATCCAGTGAACCTTTGCCTTTCTGGCATTTACTTAAGTATCTAATGTCATGATAGGTGTCTCAAGTTGGAGATATGATTGCCACGTGACTGTGCGTGACTGACTATTCAAACAAAATATCTTGGTTAAAATTTTTTAAGACCATTCTTAAAAATCCATACAGAAGATTGCTCATTTATATGAGACCTCCTGCCTCTCTTGTCTGAGTGGAAGTGTTAAGAGAGGGGAAAGTGTTACAGCACCGTATGTATCTCTGGAAAGAATTTAATCATATTATGGCTGTTGTGATTCTTCCACACTGTAGGAGTGGTGCCAGGATAAGTTTAATCTGGCCAAAAATGGGTGGTTGCTAAAAGGAGTGGTCTTGATTTCCTGTGTGTCTCTGCTGCCTATCTTTTACTGGATCTGGGCTTGCTTACTTGGTGGAAGACTTTGTGGGGTGTATTTTTGTCCTGAAACAGTTTTAGATCTGATAGTGAGGTGATCATGGATGGAGGGAAAAGGAGAATTGAGACCACCTCTTTTGTTTGCAGTCTAGGGAATATTGTAAGACTTCTTCTTGAATCTACTTAACATCACTCCACAGGTATTTCTTAAATTGCTTCTCATGGTAGTAGAACTGAGCACAGGAATAACTGAAAGCTGAAATTTGGCTGTGCAAATATGCAATTCAGTGTGACTCAAAGTTTCAGGACAGCATTGTGAGTCTTTTGAATAAGAAAGAGTTTAACTTTTTTTACTGTGTAAATCTTCAGAAGCTTTATGTCTCCCAGGCTGAAAACATGCTGCACTGACAGGGGAAAAAAAAAATCTCTGTGTATCTGAAATTATATTCTGTTTGGGCATAGAGTTTGCTGTTCTTCTAACTGCATTAATTTTAACTGGATTTTTTTCTGCTTCTTTTTCAGCCAGGGTTACAAGAAGTAGTAGAATCCTGTCGAGGAAAAAACCTCTTCTTTTCCACCAGTATTGATGATGCCATTAGAGAAGCTGATCTTGTATTTATTTCTGTAAGTTTAGGAGAAGAAGGCGGTTTTCTTTTTTTTCTTTCTTATCAAATCATTATGTTGCTTTTCTTTTAGGAAGTTGCCTTTGTTTTGTCATGTAGATTCAGTTAGCAGTGTCAAGTCATTGTATCACAGATTTCTCCTTGTCTTTCTGTATACTGCGGGAGAAGTGTTCAGTAAGCTTTTTATTTGTTTTTCTTACAGCCAGTAGCACCTTTGACAAATGAACAGGTTCTAAGTCAAAATGGTAATGTTGATGTTTAATTTGGCTAGGGGTATGGAGTCAGAGCAGAATGTAGTGCAGCTCTGTCATTGCAGTGTACTGGTGAAACCTGTGGGACCTTGATAATAATGATAAAACTCCTAGACAGATATGCAAAATCGTATGCTGGTTATTGGGTTACAGAGATGATCTATTTCTAGAATCTTTTCAAAATAGTGTATTAATGGAAGCAGGGATGGCTTTAATTTTTCAAAGCTTTTGACACCACTAGAAAGAGGATTTAGTCAAAGGTTAACCTTTTGTAATCTAGAGGTTGTTACTAATACAGAATCCAAAAGAACTGATTGCTATTTGCATTGGTAGGCCACAGTTAAGATTTTTGTTCAAGTTGTTTTTTCTTGAGATCTCCTCTTTGTTAGGGCACTGTAGTTTGGAGCTCCCTTTCTGACAGTATTTTCTTTCATGCATTAAGTCTCAAATGAATGCTATGTGGTTGGATGACAGCCACTAATACAGCCCATATATTGCCACCTGTCCTTGGTTCAAAACAAGCTGTTGTGTTTTACATGTTGTTGCCATTTCTTCTTTCCATTTGTAATGAAAAGGACCCTCTGTCTTAATCTGAACTACGTGTTTTCCCTCATGTTGCCTTTTCTGTGTACATCAGTATACTAATTTTTATCAGTCCTATGCTTGGGTTTCATTGCAAAGTGAGTTTAAGCTATAGTTGCCTCACTGGCCACAAGATTCTTACATGAGTCTTTGTACTCCTAGTATAGGATAGGTAACAGAAGGTGGTTGGCCATAATCATGAAGAAATTACTGGTGTTTCCAGAATAAGGATTGTTTCACCAAAGCCTGCAGAGCTGCTGTGAATTGCTCTTGTTTAAATCCTATTTAAATAGAGACCAATGAGCTTTCTGTAGGAAACAAAATGTGTAATTGAAACAGCTAATACATCTTCATCTGATGTGGTAACCAGAATAATTCTGGGGTAGAAGCATTTTCCTTCCTCTGAGAAGGGAAATGTCCATCAGTTTTAACAATTTCACCTTGCCTCTTAGCACAAGAGGTACTGACCTGTAACATTTCTTCCCCTTTCACGTATTTGTAATTAGGTTAATACACCAACAAAGACCTATGGAATGGGAAAAGGCCGAGCAGCTGATCTGAAATACATTGAAGCTTGCGCTAGAAGAATTGTACAGAATTCAAATGGCTATAAAATTGTCACTGAGAAAAGCACAGTTCCAGTACGTGCTGCAGAGAGCATTCGTCGAATATTTGATGCTAATACTAAGCCTAACTTGGATTTGCAGGTAAACATAATCTTTGAGTTGTGTATTTAAAGCCTGGCTGTTGCTTTTGGCTTTTACTTGTTCTTTTTCTCCTGTGTGTGTAGGTGCTGTCTAACCCGGAGTTCCTTGCCGAAGGAACAGCCATCAAGGACCTGAAGAACCCAGACAGAGTGCTCATCGGTGGAGATGACTCTCCAGAGGGACAGAAAGCTGTCCGTGCTCTGTGTGCTGTTTATGAGCACTGGGTGCCCAAAGAAAAAATCCTCACAACCAATACCTGGTCATCAGAACTTTCTAAACTGGTTAGTGTTGCTCCCTGCTGTGGTCTGCAATGAGCACAGGGTGTGAGACAAAGCTCAGAAGCAGAATTTTGTTGACACTGAGTGATGCGGCTAGGAAAGACAGGTGAGGTTGGGAGGACCCAATGCATATGTCAAAGGATATTGATCTCTTTGATCAGCTGACCTAGTTAATAGATGATTCTGACTTTCTGTGAAGTCTTTTCTCACTTTTATTGCTGTTAGTTATTAATAAGAGCAAGCCTCCAGTGCTGCAGAAACTGATTACTGTCATAAAACGATTCAAACTCTGCAAGTTAAGCATTATCTTGTTTTGTTTAAATCCCATTAACTGGCTTCTATATATTAAACTTGTTAGGTTACCCTTTTGTATGTCAGTGGATTTGCATAGATACTAAAGTAATCCTTTCAGTAGCAACTCCCTTTGGTCTGTGGACATCTTGGTTTCTGGAAAAATGAAGTTCTTTACTATGCTTTTTATTTGCAGGCAGCTAATGCTTTCCTTGCCCAAAGAATCAGCAGCATTAACTCAATCAGTGCTCTGTGTGAAGCTACAGGAGCAGATGTTGAAGAAGTAGCAAGAGCTATTGGAACAGACCAAAGAATTGGAAATAAATTTCTCAAAGCCAGTGTTGGTAAATGAAAAATTCTTCCTTTCTTTTTCCCCTTCTGTTTAATAGTGCAATAGTAGTGTTTTGAAATAAGTAATCTGATTCTCTAAGATTTTCTACAGCATTAGAAGTGCTTAATGTATGAAGATATTACTGTAGAATACTAGTCTAAATAAATTTTTCTGGTAAAATATGTAGAACTGAGGTTGCTCCAGACCCAGCAACCTGAAACTGTAGAGTTCAGTGCATGGTTTACCCTGCCTGTGACACTGGAAAGAAAAGCTGTGACTTAATTTTTCTGAAGCATCACAGACAACAGTGCTCTCTAAGATGTCTTCCCAATTGCAACTGCTGCAGTTTTGTTTGGGAGTTGCTGCCAGTGGCCTGAGGGAGAGAATACCTCTAGCTCAGAATGTGTGATGACAGCTTCTGACTTGTAGGATGAATTCATAGGATCATAAGGTTGGAAAAGACCTCCAAGATTGAGTCCAACCTTTGACTAATCACCACCTTGTCAACTAAGCCATGGCACTAAATGCCATATACAGTCATTTCTGGATTAGATTTATGAGAGAGTAAAATGTGATGAAGTGGTGATTGGTGCATCAAACTTTCAAACTTCAGAACAAGACTAAAGCCTCTGTGTATGGTTCCATGCTAGAAAGTGTGACTTAAAAATAACCTTATTATATATAACCTAACCTAGAGTCTATGCAAGAGTGAAAAATAGATAGCTAATGCATTACCAAAAATTACTACTAGGTTGTTATAATTCCTTCTACAGTGTGTTGTTTCTGGGACTCTGCTTGCAGAACAAAGTTCTAGGTTCAAGGATCCCTCTGTCTCAGTTCTCCCTTGGTCAGCTGTGGTGATCTTTCGTTCTTGGCAATGATTAGATATCCATTTGGGGGTGCAGGAGGAAGGAACCTAATCCTAACAAGCTTATTTTGAGAAATATGAGTCTAAATCTTGAGGTGGGGGAAGAACAGGCCCAGGGGCTTGTCTACTTACTTTTAATAATAGCCCATAGTTGCTTTTTCTCATACAGGTTCGGGTTTCTATGTTAAAACTTCCATTGATTTCAGTGGAAGCATAATTAAGCCTTCTGTAGCTGACAAAGTAGGTCCAGGAGTTGGATTTTAAGAAATTGAGGTTTTTCATTTGCTAGCAGTGAAATACTGGGAAGAATTACAGTGCTGACTATGTCAGTGATTGCCAAAAACTACTTAGTTCCACAGATTGGCTAGGATTGGTACCTTAGTCACCTGTAAAATAACTGTTTTCTCTTTCAGGGTTTGGAGGTAGCTGTTTTCAGAAGGATGTCTTGAATTTAGTGTACCTCTGTGAGGCACTGAACTTACCTGAGGTAGCTCGCTACTGGCAACAGGTACAAGTTCTTCACCAATTTTTTCAGAGGGTGGTGTTTTTTCAGCACTCAGCTTTCAGGCATTGAGCTTTTAAAGCATTGTCCACACAAACTTTGTTTCAGCTCCAAGGAGCAGATACCTTAGTGCTGATCACCTTTACATTTCAGGGCCCTTGGCTTAACATTGACATTTGTGGGTACTTCAGCTTTTTTGGTGTGAATTAAGTTACTTGGATCAAATGGACTGTGAAGCTGTCTAGCAGCAGTAGAAGATGTGAAGTACAAGCATGTGTCTCCTGTCTTTCTTTTGCAGTTGGGTGTCTGTCCACATTGAATTCAGAACTCAATCTTTTCCTCAGAGTCTACTTTTACAGTTCTGAAAGAACTCAGTAGATCTGGCTATTTTAAAAAATAAACATGGTTGCTGTTGTTCCCTTGTTTAATGTTAGGAATGGTTGGGAATATATGGATGCTCTCAGGCCTGGCTCCAATGCAGCAATGATACCCAGACTGTACTAGCAAGCATTTCCCTATTAATCAGTGAGAGCACCTCACCTTTCTCCCTAGTCCTGTCTGAGAAGCTTTGAGATGTGTGGTATGGTCGAACAACCCCTTTGGTTTATTGTCCTGATTTGTCTGTGGTGGTCAAGTATAAGGCTGCCTAGCAGATGCCCCCAGAATACCAAGTACATGATTTTCCTACCTTATTAGCAGCTTTGGCCTTCATTTTGGTTAGCCTTTTTTCCCTTCACTCTTCTCCATTCTAGGAACGATTGGAACACTTGCATGTAATAACAAAATAACAAAAGTGAGGCATTTAAGTGTGGTTGAATTACACAGGTTTTGTGTATTGGCATCTGTTAGTGTGGATTAAAAAGGCTAAAAATATTCTCACAGTTGTTACACAAGGCATGTAAAAAAAGTGTAGGTCTGGCAATGGGATGTATATGGCACATAAAAATATTAGGGTACTAGCAAGTACCCTAACACTGAAATTGTGTTCTAGGCAGAGACATGGAAAGCAGTAAGTTTTAATTTTTTTCAAAAAGCAATCTGAAAAAAATCCTAGACTTTAAACTAGATAGTGCATGTTAAGATGTATATATGTGCATAAGTATTCACTCTTTAAATAGGATTTATCTCAGAATTTAATAAATTAACTAAATTTATCTTTGGATTGCTTATGATACAGAGTAAAAATGGTTACTCTTTTAAGACTCTATTAAATTTATGTGTGGGTAGTTCAGCTTGATTGTTAATAGAATCTGTTTATAGTTTAAAATGGCTCCCTTCTGTACCATCATGGCTTGTATAATTTCAGGTAATAGACATGAATGATTATCAGAGAAGAAGATTTGCTTCCCGCATTATTGACAGCTTGTTTAACACTGTCACTGACAAGAAGATTGCTATTTTAGGGTTTGCTTTCAAAAAGGATACTGGGGACACAAGGTAAGCAAGCAAGCTCAGTTCACCAGCATCGATTCCCTGCAGCTGTCACCAGCCACCCAGCTAAATGCCCACCACTGAACTGAATTAATGGCTGGATATGGGACCCTTTTTTTCTTGTGACTGCATTGGTTTGTAACAAGGATTAGTCTTTCTTAAATGGGTGAGAACTGATTCTTGACCTCTACAGCAGACCTGAGTCATGCAGAAGTTGCAGATAATTCTAGTCCTTATTAACTTGTACAAGCAAAGGTAGATTTTGACAGACTCCTTCCATTCTCCACAGAAAAGAATGCAAACACTTTTGCAGCTGGTTGTAAGTAGCTTTGTGAAATCAAAGTTTCCGCTTGATTTCCTGAAGTGGTTCATTCTGTTCTCCTGTAAAGGTCAAACTTGACACAACTCTTCAACTGCAGTTTGTGGGAAAAGCTTATAAACTCTAAGCCTTTATAATTTTGGTCACTAGGAGTCATCAGACTCATTATCTTTCTTGGATGATTCAGCAAAAGAGTTACAAACCTTTTAATATTATTCTCCTTGGTGTCCATCAAGATTACAGGTTTCCTGCTGGCATGGTTGCCACTAAGATGTTTAATGTAAAAATTATATAAAAACTCTGGCATCGCATATCATGGTACATTAGAACTTTCATTACTTGGAACATACAACCTGGTTCTTTAACTGATTGATTTTCTTCCTTAGAGAGTCATCCAGTATCTACATTAGCAAGTATTTAATGGATGAAGGAGCAAAGCTGCATATCTATGACCCTAAAGTACCTAAGGAGCAAATCATCTTAGATCTCTCACATCTGGGTGTCTCAGAAGATAACCAAGGTAAGAATTCTCATATAAAATTTATTCCCCTCTTCCCACACTATTCTCAATATACATGGGTCTGTTTAAATATTATAAATTCATTTTCAGCATGACATCATTGTGCTGTTGATTGCACTTACTAAAAGATTGTTATAGCTCAGAGGATTACTCTCATTCTTCTTCCTTTCCCTCTAGCTTTTGTAGATAAATGCTAATTCTCAACTATTGTATATTTTTCTTCCAGTAAACACTCATTTGAATAGATGCCTAGAATTTTATCTCTGAATAATTAAAAAGAAAAGAAAGAAGAATATCCAGGACAGACTAGTTCTGACAGTTCCTTTGTGCCCCAAGTTCTGTCTTAGTTCTTTCTCACATATCTAAAATAGAAATAAAGAAGTGATTCCAGAATGTTCTACTGAGCATTCTCCCTTCCCTCATATCACTTCCAAATTACTTTGTTCGCTTACATGCAAGAAACCTTTAAAATGATCACCTATGATTACAGAGGTAAGGGGTATTTGGGACTTCTGTTTTCTTACTGGGGAGAGGAGGAATGGAGCTGATGGGTGGGGAGAATAGTTGAGGCTTCTAGAGGTGAAGCGAATGGAGTGAATTGAGCTGTAATGAAGAATGAAGGGTGTACATTATTAGACATGCCCTTGAATTAGAGGGAAAGGGGAGGCTTTCCTCTAGGCAGCTGCTCAGGCAGCTCCTGGGGAGCCACGTGTGTCTTTTCTCTAGTGTGAACTGAGTGTAAAATAGAAACTGTGATGTGCTACTGTTGTACAGACGATGACCTTTGTGAGAGTTGGCATTTCAGCACTCCATAGTACCCCCAAATTCTAGAGATTTGCTTGACTGTTTACATCAAATTTGAATGCTTGACTTCAAACATTTAAGTGCTCTGACTGCTCAGATGCCAGGTACGACCTGCTTTCATTTAAATAAGTAAAATCAAAATTTTAAGTATCTTGGTAGAAAATATCTCTAGGTGAGTGACTTGAAACTGCTTGTTTGTGTTGGGCAAGGAAGGAGACTCATTTGCCAGAAACATGCCAGACTGATGCTGAAGACATGCAGAATAAAACTGTTTTCCTTCTCTTACAGTGTCTCGCTTGGTCACTATCAGTAAAGATCCCTATGAAGCCTGTGATGGAGCTCATGCCCTTGTAATTTGCACTGAATGGGACATGTTTAAGGTAAATGCTATCTTTTATTTAAACTAAAGAAAAAAAGAGAGAGTGTTATGTTACTTATTTATTCTGCTTTAATTACTTTTTACAGGAGTTGGATTATGAACGTATTCATAAGAAAATGCTCAAGCCTGCATTTATCTTTGATGGTAGGAGAGTTCTAGATGATCTTCACAATGAGCTACAAGTCATTGGCTTCCAGGTAATGATCTGGGTGATGTTTCTTATGTTTCTTTCCTTCTGCTCTCTTCCCTATTGCTCTCCTTCTTCAGTTACTGAGTAGCAAGGGAAAAAAAAAACTCTGGAGGTGAGGATTTAAATGTAAACCTGTCTGTTCTTAAGTGTTCATTAGTACTGTCTTCCTCCACTATGTTACTACTTTCACAGATTGATGTGCTTTTAAAGTTGAGGCTATGCCATCAACATTCCACAGTATAAGCCTGCCTTAGAATCATTCAGGTTGGAAAAGACATCTGAGGTCATGGAGTGCAACCATAAATCTGCCATCTGAATGCTGCTCTGCCCTTCTTTGCAGGAAGGAAGTAATGGACAGTTAGGAGATAAGTGTGAAAAACTGCTAAATCTCATGCCTAAATTTATTCTAGGCATGATTTTTGACTCCAAAACCAGCTCCTTCACTGTTTCTTCCAGATCTGCAGTCTTTGCAGAAGGGCTGAATTTGTATGTTACAATCTGCCATAGCCCCTACTTGGAATCTTATTTTAATATCACAAAAAAAAAAAAAAGCTTTTGAAATTGACAGTAACAGGATAGCAAAACACACTTCCTGCAGAAGTAAATGTAAGCTGTGAGTACCATTTTTGCT
Organism: Ploceus nigricollis; assembly: GCA_013399945.1. NCBI lineage: Eukaryota > Metazoa > Chordata > Aves > Passeriformes > Ploceidae > Ploceus > Ploceus nigricollis. Next base: position 62,882 of record VXBC01011969.1, read on the forward strand.
CCTCACAAAAGATATAAGCAGGTTTATTGGAGACATGAGACTTGAACACTGAACAAGATGTAATGCAGGTAATAAATGTTTATCAGCCAGTGAGATCTTCACTTAGAAACTCACAATAGTTTGTGAGTTCACAAACTATTAAGGGAAGTTTTGGACCCTTCTCCCTGAGGTCTGCGAAACAAAGCTGGCTGATAGTGGAGGTGAAAGCAGTGAATGCAAAGATGTATCTGAAGATAGTCAGTGAAAGGCTCAAGAATTACATGAGAGGCTGGAGGAGATGACTGATTAGTTCTCTTAGTCCTTTGTATTTGATTAAGATCAGCCAGAAGATCCAAACAATGGTGTTTGTTTATACTAGAGAGAGAAATCTTAAATTTTAGCTAAGTGTTTTGCTAAGCTAATAGCAAATTCAAAATAAAATTCTAATCTGTGTGATACTTCTCCTAGGAACTTATCTTCTGAAGTCTTCTGTGGCTTAAAGACTTTATAAATCAGAGACTGTACTTTTGTGTTACTTCTGTGAAATTCTTATTGAATTTTTAACTAATTTGTGAGTTTGCTGTCCAGAATGCAATTAGTCATCCAGGTTTATTATCCAGATTTTTCATCCAGAATATCATTGCAAAGGCATTTAACAATTGACCTATATTTTCTGCATAAAATAATAAAAAGGACTTTGTCTTAAACGGACAGTCCCAAAATTTAAGTTTTTAGGGCCCTCATCTTTTAACTTCCCTTGTTGAAAGCTGTTGCATTAGACAGCCTGATGTTAATAGCAATTCCATTGTATACAATCCAAACCTATGAATTTGAGTAGTTTTAAATTTTTTTCTCAATCTGGAGTTTAAATAACTGTGAACATGCCTACCATTTCAATTATAACCTGTTTTCATAGTTAAAGCTTAATTCAGGAAATATGAATGGGAAGCTCTGTGATTCTAGGCAGAATAATTTCTGATTTGAGAAAAAAGCCTGCTCAGGTCTCAGGCAGGGAAAGCAGAGTAAGCCTTGATTGAAGGGCTTGAAGCACTTTCAGCATAGACGGAATTTGACTAATACTGGAAACACCAAATCCCAGAATAATCTGATGGAAGCATCTCAGCCAGACACCATAAGAACAAAATCTGCAGGCCAGATCAGATGCATGTTTCAGTCATTTTTCATTCCCTGTACTCCTGAGTACTGTGCTTACTCTTATAATGGCTATAGGATTTCTCTCTGGATATTTTTTCCCTGTTTAAGCTATAGGTATGGGCACTGTTTGTGAACCAGCTTGTATAACTCCATTTAACCAGGCAGTTGAAGCTGTTAAAGGGCAAGTATGGTACATATAGCTGTCTTGACTGTTTAAACAATGCTCTTCAGCATTAACTCAGATGTCTGCCTAGAATATATTCATCAAAATTTTGTTAAAATAGAATAATTGAAATATTTTATCTTTTAGAGCTTTGCATTTGACCTGCATTACTTAAGAGGAAAGCTACAGTTCTGCTTATTTACTGAGTGTCTGAACTGTCTTGCCTAGTTGGTGTTTTGTCTTCTACAAGCTCTGTCTTTAGTGATTCAAATTAGTCTGACCTAGAAATTAGAGGAATTTGCCTTGCTCTTTGAATTTTGCCATACCTGGCTTGAGTGTTTTGGCTGTGTAACAGGCTTTCACTTACTGTGTTGGCTGCCTTTAGCCTTTCAGAGTTGTGTTGCTTCAAAAACAGCCTACTGCATTATGGAGGGAAAAAGCTTCTTCTGTGCTAATTTAGTATAAATTTTTAGGAAAAGGAGTCTGAAGCCCCATTTTATGGATACGTAGAAACATTTTATGGTGTTTGTATTTGTAGTCCTGTGGAAGGTGAGGCAGATGAATGTTCAACTTGTCAAGATGCAGCTTTAAGTAGGCAAAGCAGACACCTATAAAAGGCTGGTTGGTTGTTTCGGTTTTTTGACTAACTCTTTGCAACTCTAGTCACAGAAACTGTCCTTGGGCACACTGTGCTTTGTGTTTTATTCTAATGTTCATAAAATGTGTTCTTTGTAGATTCCTCATAGGTTGACATGACTGTTAGCTTGCCACATTTACTTGTTAAATGTGTTTTCTTTTTCAGATTGAAACAATTGGGAAGAAAGTGTCAGCCAAAAGAATTCCTTTTGCTTCTTCATGTGAAATTCCTAAATTCAGCCTGCAGGATCCGCCTGTCAAAAAGCCTAGAGTATAATGTATAATAGATACTGAAGGAATTTTGTTGATCTTCCTAGTGATAATACTGTAAGCCTATGCTTTTTTTAAGGAAATATATTTTTCATAAACTAAACCAGTTTTACACTAGAAATGGTACCTGGTACATGTGAATTCAGTCTATTTTCAAATCTCTATTTTTGTAGCAATTTTTTTTGGTTACTGAAGATGGTACAAACCTGTTTTTAATAATGAATCATCTTTTAAGTGAAAAGTTACCTTCAAACTGCAGATTTCTGCTTCCAGAAATGTTCCTAAACAGCACTTTAAATATTTCAAATGATATGAAAACAAAAGAAATAGACTATCTTTTTACCTTAGTCCAGTTACAGACTGTAATCAGTCTATATAAACTGTGATCTATGGACTGGAACTTTGGTCTCACCAATTTTTTTCTTTTGGGGTGATTCTTTGCCTGGTTAAATGCATGCTCTAACTGGCATTGAAGTCAAAAGATCATTTCTAAGTAAATTGGTAGGGTTTAGGTCTAGCCCTAAGGTAGAACTGACTTCAAAAATAATGCCCCAGTCCTGGTTGGGATCCATTGACACTGATGCAGTCTAAACTCCATCTTTGGGGAGACCACATAGTTCTGCAGGCATCAGTCGTGTAATTAGTGCCAGTGGACTAATTTGTAACAGCAGTTACAAACGGATCCACTGGCAGATCTTCAGTTTTCATTCTTTGGTTGTCTTGCCTACATTCCATGTGCAGCCACACATTTTTTATTTAATCAGATTCCTGGGGCAAGTATTCCCAAAGTTACAGCAACCCAACCTGTCTTCAGCAGAGGAGCATTCTGCTTGTTTGAACATTGAATTTAAGGAGGATTACCTTAATTTGGTATCAGCCCAAGTAGAAAACAAATACTGGCTTTAATGTTACTTGATAGTTATCTTTTTCCTTCATGACATACTCCATCTGAAAGCAGTCTTTTTAATGAATCTGCAAAAAATTAATCTCTGCTGTGAAGAAATCATTAAAAATAAATTCAGCCCCATAAATCAGCTTCCTACCTCATTTGACTAGCAGGAATGAATACTTCCAATGTTCTCTTGATATTTTTGCCTTTACTGTTACTTTGTTTCTACTTGTTTTTATTATTCTCAATTGGCCAGTGCTATTAAAATCCTTGAGATGACAGTGTTTGTCAGTGTTTGGCTTGTTGCATGGGGTTCTGAAATGGAGGGGAAGATAGAGAAGGATGACCATGAACAAGTTTCAGACTAGAAGGTATAGACATATTAGTTGAATAATAGAGTGTTGGGATAGTAGAGAATTATACTGCAACTGGTCAAATAATACCTTCTGAATTATTTGTCTGGTGTGCCTTCAAACATGGTGCATCAATAGTTAAACAGGAGGTAAGATCAGAGTCTTGGTAATGAGTGCTATTACTGTAACTGCTTACCCACAGAAAGGTAGATACAGTTCAAGCTTTAGGACAGTTACCTGAAGATTTAGGGAACTGGTATAACAATTTGGATAAACAAGACACTGTTATCTGACTGAAATAGCTGTGTCCTTGAACCAGATGCTTCCAGGTTCTGCATATTAATGGCTTCCACATAAGGACTTGCTCTGCAGCAATCACCCGGCACTTTGGGCAAATATGCCTGAGGCTTTTTGTCCTGCAAGATTTTTCACATGTCAAAAGCCACTCAAAGTGAGTGGGAATTATGGAGGGGCTTAAAATCAAACTGTCGTCTTTCATCATGCCATTTCTTCCTCCCTATTGACTAGTGCTGCTTTCATGTAACAACCCTGGGATGCTGCAAGGGTTGCAGTGCGGCCCTTGCAAGCATTGTGATCCAAGAGGCAGACCGCCCTGGTTTTGCAGGTGAGTGTCCTCTTGGCTTCCTCTGGCCCTATAGCACCCGAGAGGGCAGGCTGGTCACTGCTCCTTCGGGATTAAGAAGAGGGTGCTGGCAAGTTGTATTTGAAGGATCTCTTGTCCTTGATTGTTCAGGTTAGCACAGCGCTGCTTCAGGGCCCATCTTAACCAGGAGGGTGAGTAGAGATGTCAGGATGCCTTTCTGAAACTTGCACACACCTGCAGTAGTAGTGCCTCTGTATGGGACCAGTCTTCATCAGTTTGAAGCAGCTGTTACTCTTGTGTGAAGAATTGCCCCTCTTAGGCATATGGAAGTGTTCCTGAGATTCCAGTGGCTTTTCACAAGCCATCCCAAAGAGATGGAAAAACTTAAGTGTTGTTACCCCTATTGCTACCCGGTTTCTTCTGCAGAATTAGTCAAAGCCTTGAATTGTGTGACTTGTGGGTTAGTCATAAAGATATTAAAGAATGGCCAAGTTCATTACAGTGGGATCATTCTCACTTCCCTTTCTTAGCAAAGGGGGAGCACCAGATCCTTTCTCAAGTGCAGTAAGAGGTAAAACTACTACTGGCATTTCCCTTGCTTTCTTAGAGTCAATTTAGTTTCTTTGTGGCTGCATTCTTTTAGTGGGAGAACTGGGACTGGGGGATGAATCTAGTGGGGCATTCCTTCAGGATACAGCAATACATACCTTGCATATATGCCAGAGAACCTTACCACAGGCCAAAAGGAAGAGCTTCAGAAGCTTGTGCAAGCACCTTGAATCATTAACTATCGTCTTCAGAGTACAGTTATCAGGGAAATAAGAACTGGAGGTGACCTGAGTTCCTGTTAAGAAAGCTTGAGTAGTGCAAGTAATAGATGGGGTTTAATGCTATTGAATCTTTGTGTATGGATGTTACAGCATGTCATTCTGGATGAGAATTGTGTAACGTGACCAATGGACTCCTGTGCTCCGAAATTCTTTTTATGGGGTTCTTAAAATGCAATTCTATGGTAACACTGCTTTACACTGCAAAAATACAACAAGAATACAGCTGAAGAAAATCAGGATTTAATGCAAGTCTAGCAGTAGCATGATACAGAGTGCATAAATTGGGTCTTGCCCAAGATGTACATAGACAATTGTAAGGGCCAGGCAAGATGTAATGTTTTTGTTCTGAGTATGTGTGTTCATGTTTTTGTGCAGCTGAAACTAGTCTGGTTTCAGGAATACAGTAGCAGCCGAGAATATTCCAAGTGAATAGAAGACACATTTTTGACCAAGACTAGTTATTATAGGAGCAGTTAGGGGTGAGATTTTGTACTGGCCAAAAAGTTTACACTTCTCATTTGAGGTTTTTGTAGTGCTATAATCTTGTTCAACATCTAAGCTTGAAATTTAATTGTTAAACAATGCAGCAAGGCATAATGGAGATCTGATTTAGGAATGCCGGGATCAAGCTAAAATTTCTGCTCCAAGTTGAACACCTGCAATAAGTTACCATATGTGGTAGTAAAGAAGCATAAATACTTCACACTTTTTAAATGGAAAGGACACCAATATTAATTATTCATCAAGTAGGAAAAAATTCAAAACTGTGTTTAAATTGACAAAGCCAGGGTTCAGTTCACCTAAGGACTTGCAGTTACTGGAAGATGCAACAATTCACTATGAATAAGATTTAATTATGTTTCAGACAGTGTAGTAGGTTGATGTGATGATGCCAAAAAGACTATTCATTCTTTTAAAGTGTCTGTGTCAACTTTAAATCTTATTCCCAAAACTCAGTTTAATGTTTTCCTGGTTGCAAGGATGATTAATGTTTCTTAAAATATTTTATAGCTGCTTTGTGAATCAAACTGACAGAATGGTATGATTGATGTACAAAATGAACATGTCACAAAACATGAAACTTCAGCTAAACAGTCATGAAACCTGTGCTGAATTACAAAAAGGATATTTGTGAGAGTTTGGTGCTTTAACACATAGTTACAGAAAAAACTGAATGGGCAATAGGGGAAGTCAGATGCCTGTAGAAGCAGGAATTTGTAACTAGGAAAAGAACTTCAGGGCTTGTCCCCAAACGTTAAAAAAAAACAGGCAAAGACCCTCTCCAATCTATGAAGTCAAAGTATGACTTTCTCTAGAATCCACAGCAAAACTTGCAGCTAGAAAAGCTTGTGTAGGTTCTGACACTTGGTACCAGACAGCTGGCAGACAGTTGTGTAAGAGCATGAGATCATCTTCTGAACCACCCAGCCGCAACTCACAACATAATTTTAACATGATGCAGTATTGGACTGTGTTTCAAGAAACATTATTTTACTTACTGTAAGGAAGTCACTGTGCAATGTTCTCTTGTTCCAGCTTGATAATGGCTGTATGGCTCAGAGCTCCTTTTTTCTGTATTTCTGGTGTTGATATGCTGAAAGAGCAGTAACTTGGCAGAAGCTAAAGTCATATTCTGTTAAATCTGCTCTGTAGGCAAGTCAAAACCATTCTTTACAGCAGGACCTCTAATAAAGTCTGGCAGCTGTTAAATGTGTGGGTATCCTGGAGTTGATGTTGCAGCTCTCTATGTCTGCTGCAGTGGAGGAAGTGTTGAATTTCCTTGCAATGGTTGATAACCTTTCCATGCTCTAGTACTCAAGTGTACTTTAGCTGAAGCATTTTTGGCTCAAAATACACCTGGGCTTTCCATGACTAGCAATCAGACCTTTTGATTTTAAAAATTTATTAATAATATTGTTTATTAAAAACAAAAAAGGCAGCCTTGCCTGTCTCTCTGTCCTTAAAAAGTACAGCTATTCTTTTGTTTATCCCTTTTCCCCCTTTGCTCCTCATGGCTCACATTTCCCCTTACACTGGTGAATTAGTACATTGCTTCTTGGTTAAAGGTTTGTCTTCATAATGCGTTAATATTGCTGTACTTCATTTTGGGAAGTGTCAGCTGAAGCATCACTGGCCTCAGTTGTACAATATTATGTTCATAAAAGTTTCTCCTATGTATTATCTTCCTAGGTAGATGTCTTCCTTCTATCATCTTCCTCAGCTGGTGGGTGTGCAGGGTCCACTCTCCTTCTACAGACTCCAGGAGTTTAGAAAAGTACTAGAGCCAGTCACAGAATTACCTGCATGATGGGAGTTTTGGACCAGATAGCAAAGTCCTGGGATGTTTCCCAAATAACTTGACAAAGATACAGGTCAAGTTAGTTCAGAGATGATATTTAATGTCCACAACTGAGCATTAGGGAGAGAATCATTGGTATTATTGCTGTAAAGAGAGGCAAGCAGAGCTGTTAATGTTGCATATGCCATGTTTTTATTTCTGCTTGAGCTTAGTGCGATAGACAGTTGATTTCATGTTTTACCCACAATGTGGTTCACTTCTCTGCACTCAGATTTAGCAGCCAGACCAAGCCTCAAGGGGCAAGTAACCAGACCCACCAAACACAGCCACTGGGGTTTTAACTTTCCTTTAATGACAAGACAATAGCCATGCAATAGGAGCACAATACAGAATTGCAGCAGTTGTGCATACTCAATATAAAAGAAGCATCTGTGCAGCTCAGTGGGGTTTGTTACAGTCATGTACATAAATTAAGGGTAGCTCCATTTATGCTCCTACACCAACTCTGATTTTCCAAATTGTTTAAATTAATGGCATCTACACAAGCTTAATTGTCTTGCCAGAAAGGACGTTTAGTTTTCTTTTGCTTGATACCTTGTATATACCAAGGCTCACACTTGGAGACATGCAAGCTCTGGAAAAGCTTTAGCTATCAGAATGGTACAGCTCTTTTTCTCTGATGCAGCTAAGAGATACCATCTTTTGAAGGAGTATCACTGAACTTTCTCTGGCATGGTTCAAGAAAGCCCTAATCTGGTGCATTATCACATAAAGTCTTTCTTTAGGACTCCTATAGTTCCCAGAGGCCCTGCAAGCTTATGTTACATAATAGTAAGATACACCAAAGTATCAGTACCTTTCCAATTACTATCAGCACCTTCACAGGTTTAACTGCAGCAATGCTGAGTGCTGTAGCAGACCTATAAATCTGCCCAATCTTTGTTCCCAGCTTATGTTTGTTTCTTCCACCTCAGTTCCATCACTCTTTCAAATTCGGTTCTATCTTCTGTCTTTTTGCTGAACACTAGAAGTACTCTGTTGTTGTAGTCTTGCCAGGAGAAATGAGGTAAAATAATGTGTTTTGATGAGAAAAAATTGTTCTGGAAAGATAGTAAGTTTATTCATATAGCCACCATCTGTTCTTCTGCATTTCTGGAACTGAGTATAATTATGCACTGAAAAAAGGATTCTTAAAACTGGCTGCTTTAAATAGGTTCACTCTCATTTTCAGATGGCTTTTGTCTTTCTTTTTTCTACTAAGTTCTTCAAGAAAAATTCACCTAATCAAAAGGAAAAAAATAAACACCAAAATGATTTGTAGGTATTTCAATAAAATAAGGCAGAATACATTCTTACTTAACATGAGTGTTCTATTCTACAATACAATTGTTTTCACCAGTTATTTTACAGGAATTCAATTATATATAACAGCATTTCCAATACATACAGCAGGGATCTAAAAAACCCTCAAAACTATAACCCAACACACAATCCCTCAACTCCCAAAATCCTGATTTTTCTCCTGTCCAGTTTTATGAAATAGCTCTGTTGCTTTGTGCATTACAACAGGCAAAAGTGAATTGATTTAATTAAAATTTAATTCCTGTTCCATAAAGTATCAGCAAGTTATAGTGAAACCTGCTATAAATCTTGTTTGAGCTGTCATTAAAATGGACTGAGCAGCACGGTATCCCAGATGAGTCTTCTCTGCTCTTTCCTTAGGAAAAAGCCGGATGTTGCACCTACACAACAGTTCCATTAATATCAGCTTCTACTTCATACCCAGTGCTTTATCAGAAAAAGCACTGCTGTGTCTCTAATTTTTTTTAAAGCACTGTAAATAAATTCTGCCTGAAGCAACAAAATTGCAACACAAACAACCAAGGACCTCGTTGAGCCCAGAAGCATCCACAAGATAGAATGTGAAGGAAAACTTGAAAATTTGGTACCCTTTATCCTGCCTCACACATTAAGTATAGTACAGAATAGGTTTGGAAAAAAAAATTAGGTTAAGCAGCACTGCAATTGTACAAATACTAATTACGGTCATACTGAGGCATTTGGATGACCTACAGGAAATAGTGTAAGTAATTTTTAAAATACAGGTAACTACATGAGGTGTCCTTGAGCTAAAGTGAGCTTTGTTGCACATTACTTCACTGTTTTAGTTTTGTATAATAAAATGTTACATGCTAAATAAGCCAATGCTTTTCAGTAATTTACCTGCTTTATAGGAAGAACGCACTAAAGGCCCGCTAGCTGTGTAATGGAATCCAAGCTCATTTCCTACTTTTTCCCAGTACTTAAACTTCTCGGGAGTTATGTACTCTTCGACCTGGGGAAAAGAATGAATTTTGCTCAGGTATTAATGCAAAGGAAATTGCTAGAGCTAGCATACAGTGAAATGAAATACAGTTACATTGCAAGTTCAAAATCTTTCACTCCAAAGCTTTCATCAGTGAAGTCACAAACAGCATTTTTGCTCTGCTTTCTACCAAACAAATGTATTTTATTTGTTTTACCTATTTAGCTGAAAAGTTCAGAATTTAATCTCTAGTTGCTGCTTTATCATTTTCTTCATTCTGTTTTTGTATGGTCCTTTTGAGCAAACCTTTTTTTCTGTTAGTGAAAAACAATAGTCCCACAAATCTCTTCACTAACAGTTAATTCAGTGAAACACAGAAACAGAACAGAGAGCAAATTTCTGGACAGATTGCAGAAGCAGAAAATGATGAATTTCCCAGCTGAAGTGAAGGGAGAGCCTGTACGATAGTGAGGGGGCACTGGCTTGAGCAATTATGTTTGAGACATATACTGAAGCTCTTGTTTTCCAGAATCATGCCTCAGCTCCAGCTGTCTCCCTGGCTAACAGCAGAAACTAGCACTAGGAAGTCTGCAGAAGATAGAAGGGCTTAGATGGCTGAGGTAATTTTTAGTGAAGAGCCTCTAACAGATAATCATTGTCAGGCAAAACAAGGAAAGAAATTTTTCCCAACATCTGCAGTTAGAGTAAGGATGACTATGCAAGACACGGACCACAAATCTGCCTGTAAATTAAAGGCACTTCTACCTTCAGGTGACGTTTTGTTGGTTGCATATACTGTCCTAGGGTCAAACAATCCACATCTGCTTCCCGCAATACTGTAGAAACAAAATTCCTTGTTAGTGGCAGAAGGATCACAAGGAAAATCATGGATTTACCTGTCAAATTGAATCTGTAAGCTATATGAAGACAAAATATTTCAGAAATTCAGTCTTCTTTAACCAAATTTTTATTTTTCAATGGAACTTGGAAAACATTTCCTGCACCAGCAAACTGACTGGCATGTAGAGGCAAAGATGCTTACAATTGTTTTCCAACACAGTAAAATTCATGCCTGTGAATTCTGATATCTATTTCAACATCAACTTACATTTCATTGTGGAATATATTTGTTCATCCGTCTCGCCTAGGCCCAGCATAATGGAGGTTTTGGAAATGACGCCAGGCTGGACCTCTTTAGCGTGTTTCAGCACACGCACGGACTGCTCAAAGTTGGCTCGGGGGTCACGGACCTTCCTTCGCACATTTCCAGCACAAGGGAGAAAAACACATTGAAGGGCACAGAGAAGTTAGATACGCCAGGACAGGCGCGTTCTCCCAGTTTCTGCGACGTGGCAGAGCAGAGGTTTTTTGGCCGCACAGTTGGACACCGGCACCGGGCC
>VXBC01011969.1:78835-175181 GCA_013399945.1 Ploceus nigricollis
TTCTCATTTCAAGCACCCGGGCCCGGCCCCGCGGCACCAGCCGCCCCCGGGCAGCGGCGGCCCCGCACCGGCTCTGCGGTAGCAGCAGCGACATGGCGGCGCCAGCCCAATCGACACGCTCGGCCAGCTCGGCTACTCTTGCCTATCGGACGTCTTCCTCGGCGTGATGACGTCACGGGCCCGGAGCGGCTACAAGTACGTGATGACGNCAGACCGTGGACATTCCCGAGCAAGGTCAGTCCGCGCCGCGTTCGGGAGGCGCCCGGCGGTGCCGCCCTCGCAGCCCGTAACGCGTGTCCGCCTTTGGTCCGCAGTGGGAGTTTCGCTGAAGGGCCGGACGGTCATTGTGAAGGGGCCCCGAGGAACCTTGAGGAGGGATTTTAACCACATCAATGTGGAGCTGTCCCTCCTGGGAAAGAAGCACAAGAAGGTGAGTGCTGCACAAGCCGCTGCCCGAAGACAGAGGGGAGCTTTATAATTGGCTTAAAAACTTGGTGGTGGTGTAGGGGAGTGACCGAAGATGTTCAGCTGCGGGTGCGTTGTTTGGTAGGTTTTGCTTATTCCTGTGTTTTCTGAGAGAGAAAATGGTCTGATGGAAGCGTGGGGCCTCCTCGGGCGCTGTGGGAGTGAACACGTAGATTGCATACTTCTGTAGTGACAATTACAGGGAAAGGAGTTGATTACTCTATGCTGTTCTACAAACTGGTTCTTTTAGAGGATAAAAATCAGTTTATTGGATTTCCAGAAACTGCAAGTTATATTAGGAGAGCAGAGATAAATAAATGCGTGAATTTCGTATTGTCTCAAAAAGTATAAGAAAATATCGAGTGTGACTGATTTCAGCTACTGTTTCACAAAGATCGAATGTTTCATTAAAACAGCGGATCCACACAGTGTTTCGTTTAAGTTGATTATGCATAGGAGGCAGACTTTAAAACAATATGCTTAGCAATTGCTAATGCATACTTTAGCTCAAGATTGTGTATTTATCTACCCCAGCTCTTTTGAAGACTTGTTAGTGGCAAGACCTGAAGAAAACAAACGTTTCTCCTATGTCTCAGGTTAGGATTTAAAAGACAGGAACCAGGTGGGCGTTTAGTAAGTAGTCTGTCAAATAAACAAAACAGTTCTGTGTTTTTGTTTGGTGGGCTTTAAGTAGCTTATCTGAAAGTTTTGTTCCTCGTTTGTCACATAATTATTTTGTTGCTGGTTTTGAAGTGTAGCTGAAAGCTTTGTTAATGTGATTTTTGATGCAGCTGCGTGTTGACAAGTGGTGGGGTAACAGAAAGGAGCTGGCAACAGTTCGCACAATTTGCAGCCATGTACAGAACATGATCAAGGGGGTCACTCTGGTAAGTTGTGTTTGGAACCAGGATAACTGCTGCCCTTTTTGTTACTTGCAGTGAGAGCCTTTTACTTTATGGAGAGAGAGCGTTTCTTAGCATCCAAGATGCAGCTTCTTTCTCCTTTTGCTTTTTGCCTTGCCTTTGCTGTCAGGCAAGTTCTGCAGGTAGAGGAAAGGATGAGTGTCTCTGGGGCTCAGTGTCCTGCCCTTTTTCAGAAGCTGTTGCTACGCCTCGGCTTTAGTTTCTCCTGTAAGCTTCGTGCCTTTCGGGCCTGTTCTGCTTTCAATATCCGGTTATGTCCTGTATCCCAGGGCTTTCGCTACAAGATGAGGTCAGTGTACGCTCACTTCCCGATCAATGTAGTCATACAGGACAATGGCTCGCTTGTGGAGATCCGAAACTTCCTGGGAGAGAAGTACATTCGCAGAGTGCGGATGAGGCCAGGTGAGCATTTCTGGAGATGTATTCTGCTGGTTTTAACTAGGCTTTCCAAGCTGTTTTCTTTGGGCTCTGCCACTGAGCATGGGAGAGGATGAATAATTGTTGGAGTAGCATGTGCTTGTCTGAATTTATGTAATCTTTTTATGATACTATTGCCACTGTTTAGATTTATTATTAATAATGCCTCTATAATTTATCTTTACTAGGGAGAGCTAACTAATAACCAATCTGGAGTTAGTTACTGTAATGCAAGGAATCCAGGATTTACTTTATCACTGGGAGATGTTAACAGATAGTTACTTGTTGATAGTTGGTAACCTGCAGCTGCTTAGTGTTAGATTTGCATTTCTGTTTTAAAACACTATACATTAGCTAGTTTCATACCACATCATAGTTTTGGTCTTTAAGGTGTTTGAATTTGCTGATTATCTAGGAGCATGTACAATAAACTTAGAAATTACCATCTTATTATCTGTTTTTACATCTTGCACACTTGGAGTTTCAGTAAAATATCTAACAGAAAAGCAGGCACTTGATGGAGCTTGTTAGACTTCTGGAGGGAGGCAACAAAACATGTAATAAACAGAGTTACATAAAGACTGTAGTTTATCCCTTATCCATTTGTTTTTTTCTAATTCCACTTCTAGTGAGGTAATGGGTAAGGACATTTAATGCGACTGATGATGTTTTGGGGTGACTGTAGAGGAATGCATCAGACTTTTCCCAAAACACTGGTAGATAACAATGCAGCAGAGTTACAGGGTTTTTGATTTACTGTGGGATATTAAGGGTGGGCTTGATTATTGTGTTTGATTTCTTTTTAAGTCAGCATTTACTGTTAGTAATGGGCTGGCTTAAAATCTGATATCTGTTGATTAAATAGATGAAATTGTAAAAACTTCTGTTACTCCCCTTACAAATTCAAGTTTCCTGTTAGATTCTCGAATGCTGTCATGTTTACTCCCTGTGAATATTTGCACCATTGCTAGTGTAAACACAGTACATGACATGACAGGGGCAGGTAGTTTTTGATGGCTTTTGATTGGGCTGACTCCAGTTTTGTCTTAATGAGCACAAGCCTGTGGGAAATGGCACCACCTTGCTGACAGAGCTGTGCTGGCAAAGCACTGGCTTATACACAGTGTTGGTGATTGATGCTCTAATGTAATAATGCGTAAGCAGGACTATCACTTCAGTAGCTTTCACTCCAGAGCATGACTTGCATTAATCTTTAATTGAAACTGTGTGAGGGAGGACAGCCCTGGAATGGATTTGAGAGACTCTCTAACAAAGTCATAGAAGCTAAGTATTGTCCTGAATACTAGTGTCTAGATATGTAAATTGGGACAGGACATTAATATTGTTTCTTTAATACACTTAACACCTTCAACAGTGTGGATTATGTGTTTGCCTTTCCATAGGTGTTACCTGCGCAGTATCTCAAGCCCAGAAAGATGAGCTGATCCTTGAAGGGAATGACATTGAGCTGGTCTCCAATTCAGGTTTGTGAAAGTAGATGTGTGGAAAATTATAAGGAAACTTTTATCTGAAGATGTCAGCTTAGCAAACTCTTTACTTCAAACCCTGAGGTAAACAACAGCCCAGATTTTTTTGCTCTAGTCACTGTAACTGCTTTTCATAGTTCCTTACTGTTTCTAAACTTAAAGGTGTTTTTACAAGTCTGCAGAACCACCTTCTTCAAGTCAGTACTTACGGCTTTTTTGGCAGCAGACTTTTCAGCTTTTCAAACTGTGTGGAGTAATGAAGTGCTTCTGCCCTGAGTTGCCAAGATGAGCTCAGTGAAATGCATCCTATTTTCATTAGACCTTACATGATTTAAAGTTGGTAATTCCTGTCTCTAGATGACAATCCTGTTTGTTAGTTGAAATACTGGAGCATAAACAAAGGCTACAAGTTGGCTTGAACCTTTTGGCTTTGTGCTAACAGTCTCACTTTGTCTGCAGCTGCTTTGATCCAGCAAGCCACAACAGTCAAGAACAAGGATATCAGGAAATTCTTGGATGGTATCTATGTTTCTGAGAAAGGAACAGTGCAGCAGGCAGATGAGTAAAGCTCATAGGTTGGTATCATCTTAATACACATTGTAATCTCTGTAGAGATGGGGACTTGATGAGGTTTATCTGCTTCAACATGGCCATGGTTAAACAGGTTCCCAATAGGGATGAAATTTTGTTTGTTAAAGATGTCATAAGATGCATCATAAAACTTGAATTTTGGTAGGTCTTTCAACAGCAGTTTTCCATCTTTCATCAACTTGGCATTTTGCTACTGTATTGAAAAAACCTGTCTCTCCAGTGCTGTACTCTGCATTGTGAATGTGAGCTGCAGTGCTGGCTGAGAATTTAAAAACAGCTGACCTGGTCTGACAGACTGGTTTACAGCTATATACAGAGAAGACCTCAGACTAATGTTCCTCGTGATTGGACACTGCCCTCACTAAAATGGTGGACAGCACCCAATTTATATATAAAGGTCTTCTGGGCAGTTAGTATGTAAATGCTGGTAAACAGGTCAGTTTAATAAGGACAACTATTTACATTATCCATGGGCATTGTTACTGAAGTTGAGAATGAGGATTTGAGGATAATTTAGGAATTTTAATTGCTAAAGGAATTTGATGCGTTTCAGCTGTGTGTGGTTCCTTACATAGTACAAAACACCTGCACAGGATGAGACAGTCTGACTTGCAAATAAATTCTGTGCTCTGTGCCTTGAGAACCTAAGCTTGAGGCAGGATGTAGATGAAGTGAGTTTCATAAACCTTTTTTTTTTTAAATCATCCTCCAGATACCAAACATTTGCAAGCCTCCAAAAAAAAACTTTTAGTGCTGTTCCAAGTGCCTTGGGAGATGGAGCAACTTACTACATTTGTTGAACAGTTGAGCTGTTGTGCTTGAAGGCATCTTTAAGTAATCTTGTCTGTGTAAAATCAAGCAAATTCTTTGAGCTATTAATGTCTGTCTTGCATTAAAATCATCAGATAAACATCAAATGGTTATAAACTTTCAGTTTCACATTTGCACTGCTAAAATCTTTCTAAAAGCTCTTAATGTTTTATTTACAGTTGTCTGGATCCTGATGGCAGTTACCGCGAGACATTGTACCAGCAATGCCAGCTGGTTACAAGGTGCAAGTAGGCTTAGAGGGTTCATAAAATAAACTATATTTCATATCTTGAGTTCGTTGGTTTTTTTTTTTAAGAACTAAATGGTGATTGCATGAACCTGATGGCTTTTAGAGAAGCGTATTGCACAGTGGGTCCACACTACCAATGTGTTTTCAAACCACTGGACTTCATTCAGACTGAATGAATGAATGTGCTCAGAACTGGGAGGACAATGTGTAGGCCATGCTACCATGATCTTTCTGTGACAAAGTCATGAAGTGGCATTTTTGAGTCATAGCATTAAGAAATAATAAAAGCATTTTTCTCATAGAGGGGAGACCAGTGTTCTTTCTCATCTTTTCTCAAGCCTCAGACTTGTGATGACAGAATCTGAAGTAGATGAAAAACAAATCAGAACTAGATTTGTAAGACCATTTAAACTAAATACATAGATAGAAGCAGTAGTCTGAAAATACAATGCTTTATTGCTCAAATAAGAAAACAAAGGACTTGACCTCAAAGCTCAATCAGTGTATTGCTGAGTTTCACCAGCAGTGATTTGTTATCTGGGGATACAGCTCGGTTTCTTCACTGCTAATCTTGCCATGTAGCAACATCTAACTGGGAGGTTGTACTATTTCTGTGCAGTAGTAAAATCCACATTATCACTTGCTCCATTCAATTTGGAAAAAGTATATAAAATACTGGGATAGTGCAGAAACATACTTGGCAACAAGTTGCTAAAGCATCCCACACATGTTAAAAAACTCCAAAATTGCCCGAAGATCCACTTCTATAACAACAAGTGCAGTTTACATTCATCACTCTATTGAGTGGGTTAACTATTTATTTAGATGTTCTCTGCTAGTAAAAATTTTTATGGCTGCCCCATTTTCGAGGTGAAAAATAGTGACTGTATATGGTTTTGTCTCCAGTTATAGTTGCTTAAAACTACTTCACCCAATCTGTAAGGGATATCTGTTGGTCAATAATGGAGTTAACTTGGTTTTGTTCTTTTAGGGGTATCTTCAGAAGCTGGCCCAGCACATTTCATTTTTGGTGTTTATTTAGTTGAAGGTTTGTGGGGTTTAATAACACTTGTAAACCCTAACAGCTGCAGTTTCATGCTGTACAACACTCATAACATGAATACACATCACAAGACTTACAAAGGTGCATATCAGTTCTCAAAAATTGCTCTTTGCAGGTAAAGCTGTTTTAAAGGTAATTCCAAAGCACAGGAGGGTCATAATTTTTTTTTTTTTAACAGATGAAGTTGTCTTCTAGGTACAGTAGGTGGATAAAAGTAATTTCACTAGAAACAAGTGCCATGGCTCTTCTTCCTGTGAATGTGATTACTTCGTTTTTGAATGAAATGCTTGGTGTGTGTGATTGGAGTGACTCAGTGCTTTTCCACAGTCGTCTGAGTGGTATCATCCACTGTAGAATGCAGTGATGGAGCTCATTGAAAGTGAGCTTGTGCCCCTTTTTAAAATGAGACACAGATGCATTTGATGCTTTTTGCCTTAAAATGTTTCCTTCTTTTTCTTTTGTGAAAAAAAATAATAGCTAAAAGCAAACTGAGGGTAGAGAAAAGGCAGCAGGCAAAGAATATTAACGGCTTCTTCTGAGAAATAAACAAGCAGAAGCTACACTGCTTTTCATAGCTAGAGGGGCCACAGACTGAGTAGTCAGCAGGAAAGCCATTGTTGCTTATCAGGCTATTGTAAAATCTTACTGAAGGCTTTCCTTTTGAATCTGAAGTGAAGAATCCAAATCTAGGCTTAGATTTTTCTTCAGTCAGCTTAAATGCATAGTAGCCTTTAATCTTGACTTTGTCAATGTGGTAGGCTGAGAAGGAAAAGAAACCAAAACAAAGTGTTAATAGAAACTTACATGTCAGGTAAAACCTGCAGACTTTCTGGTAAGGAGTTCAGATTTCAAATTGTTATAAGTTTAAAAAGTGTACTTACATCATAAAATATTTACTGCTTCTAATACGCAGTTGTCTTAATTACATGGGAACAATGCCGTACTGTTTCTAAAAAATAGTTATGATTTGGGAATTTTTGGACCTATGCCATGAAAACTGGATTTGTACAGGGTTGGAGCTGGGAGTTTGTTTTCCTGGGAAAAGCTAGATGCTGCTTTTAACTGAAGCCAGCTGCAAGGACTCGGGAGCAGCTGCCCATAAGTGCCATGAGAGCAGCTTTCCAAGAATTCCTGCCCTGCTCCGAACTCAGCTGCTCATCCCTGCAGCATGCATGGCTCTGTGTTACACTGCTGCACCCAAGTGCTGGGTGAAAATACTTTAAAATAGCAGGCCTTGAAGTCATGTGCAAGCCGTGAGCATAGTTGGGAATGTGACCCAGACTAAGAACATGTAAACATTTAATAACTTACTTCCTTTAGTAATATATTGTTCTTTGTTTGCAGTATGAAATTAGCATAGAAAATAAATCAGCAAATGCTTATTAGTCCTGTAGTAACAGAATGCTAAGCACTGGAGAGAGAACACTTTTTTTCTTGGTGTAGTAATCTGAAGCCATGCTTAGCTGTGAGTAAGATTTGTCTCATTTTTTTTAACTGCTAGAGAGGAGAAACCAGGATACCTAGACTGTGTTTGATGTCAGTTACCTCAGAAAAGCTTTTGAACCCGCCATGTCCTGATCAGGATCTCTCTAATGCTCACCAGTAGGGAGCAGTGAGAGCAGGGATGTATTGCACATTTCATTTTGCCTGTGTGGTTCAGGTACCAAGGCCTTGCTGGTAGCCTGTGTCTCACTGCTTTTCTTTAATGATTGGTTGGAGGAAGAGGGAGGGTAGGGGAGGGGTGAGGTCCCTGCAGCATTTCTCATACAATAAGCTGTTGCTGAAGATCATTGCCTTGAATGTTTTTGTTCTCTACCTTCATAACTTAGTTTTTCTCTAAAGTGAAGAAGTAGATTTCCGTATGTGCCCAGGTGAAAACAAGTAGTGGAACAAGAACTAGAGTTGTACTCTCCCTTCAACAGCAGCTGATGCTGCTGGTGCCCTGCTGTATTTCTTCTGTATGTCCCTCCAGGTCTCTTTGGACTTGTTTGCACTTTCCTGTCCAATGACTAGTTCAGTAAGCAAGGAGGCTCTTGCCTTTCTTTGGAGAGTAGAAACTTTAATTGTCTCTTGGGAGTTGTTGGGCTGAAGTGCCATCTCCTAATAATTTCTGAGTAACTACTCTGCTGTATGTGCATGCCCAGAGAGCTTCTCTCATGGTTTAAACTGGAGGCAGCTGTAGCTGCATTTTGTGCAAGGCGTTTGATGCCATTCCTTTGTGTTGTAGCTGCCCTGAGTGTGACTGCAGAGTTGGGCCCCTCAGGGGGCTTAGTGCTGCTGGCTCCTGCATCTGAACCAGGACTGCTCGCTCTGTCCAGGGCAAGACTTAGCCGTGCCTGGGTCTGAGCCATGGAAATGGCTCTGAGGAACCCGAATCTGTCATGTACTCACCTTTTAAAACCTCTTGTACATATTTGCCCAAGTAATAATTTCGAAGTTCATCATTTTCTAAGGATGGGTCATCTATTCCATTTGCTGTGATGTAAATGTCGATGTCACCGTAAGTTTTTTTGATCCACCTGAGAACTTTGCGCATTCCCCAAGGCACCACTGCCAAACGAGAAGGGGAGCTCAGGCAGGTGATATCCTGCAGAAATTGAATGTCACGATCAAATTCATACTGGCTTCCATTCTGAGGTTCGTCAATCACAAATCTCGTGGTGAAATGATTCAGTGCATAAAAGTCAGCTGCACCTTTGACAAGCTGCTTTTCCTCACTTGTGAAAGATGGCAACAAAGTATATGAAAGGCCTTTTCTGTTTTTAAAGGCGATGTATTCCCTCATAGTAGCTGGATAGTCCCCAGTCTTAAATATGGGATTGGCAAACCAGCCTATTTCAAACTGAAGAAACCTGTTGGCAGCTTTTGAATGAGATTCAAAGAAGGGGTTGGCAGGCTCAGCCCAGTCCGAGTGCAGGGACAGGGACACTTTGCCGTACTGAGAGGACCGGTACCGCTCGTTGTATATTCTCCAGGCCATGGCGTGTGCTATTAATAAATTGTGTGCTGCCCGATAGGTGTCGTTGCTGCTCCTGTTGTAGACATTGCTTAGCTGGTTAGGCTCGTTTATTGTAATCCAAAGTTTAACCAAATCACCAAGCTCCCTAAAACATAAAGCTGCGTAGTCTTGAAAAGCATAGGCAGTGGATTGGTTCAACCATCCTCCTGTCTGCATCAAAGGACCCGGCAGGCCCAGGTAGGTGTGAGTTGGATAATATAAGGTGACCATGGATTGAACGTTGAGTTTCAGGGCTTCACTAATCACACATCTGTAATACCTAAGAACTTGCCTGTTGACGACTGACAAATCTCCATTGGGTAGAATTAGTGACCAGTCAAGTGCAAATCGGAAGTGGGTGACTTTCATTTTTTCCAGGAGATCCAGTTGCTTTTTAATACTGACAAAATCTGTGCACTGTGCTGGTCGGGTTTTTAGCTTTACCCCTTCAACTTTGTGCAGAAGCCCATCTCCTGTGACATTCCAGAGGTACAAGCTGGAATCGCAGAACTGTGGTGAGGAAGCTGCCAATTCTGCCTGTGAAAATAAAAATATGTTACAATGGGTTTTAATTAAATGAACTTAATACCTGCTTGTAGTCTGCATTTCTGCCTGCGTTTAGTTGTCGATTAGTGCTGGATGTCAGAAGGCCCTGCTTAGATGCTCCAGGGGGAAGAGGATAACCAACTCACCTATATGGACTTTGTGCTAGTGGTCATTCTGTTCCTTTCCCTATGAAAAACATTAAAACTGCACTTTTTTCTTTACGATTACACATGGGCATTTGCCCTGCCAGCAGCCTACATGACATGTTTTCACAGAGATAGCTCTCCCTGATCGAGTTCACTCTGATCATGCACACAGCAGTTCTCAGGCAGCTGCCAGGAGAGCTGGTGGTGAGAACGAGCACCAGGGGCTGTATGAGGCAGGCATGGATTATTTTGGCACTGCTGCTATGATCAGCCTGAAACTGAGGCATAGTAATCTGACACAAACAGCTTGTAGCATTTAGTTTTATCTTTTCCGTCTCCTACTAGCTGAAAAAGTTTGGATTTTTTTTAATATTCCAATTCTTAAATGCTTTTTTTAGGTTTCAAAGTACAATATAGTGAAGTTTAAAATATTTAGATTGCTTTTTTTAAAGGAAATGTACTTTTTTTTGTGCTGTATATTAACAAGATATATAGAAGCTTAACTTTTCTTCCCCTATGGTTGTCAGTGAATAGGTTAAATTATGGGATTTTGTTGTTATTTTTTGAGGCTGATATTTGTCATGGGACTGTCTGTGTGCAATGACAAGAAGGGTATCTCAACACTGCTGATACATACAGTTAGCTTATTTACTAAGTTTAAAGCAGAAATAGAAGAAAAATAAAGTATCAATAGGTCCTGTAGGAACCAGTTTGGACAGAGGTTTTATGATCTGTTTTCTAATGTGAGCTCAGATGGTAAAACCTCAAGGTTAGTTATCTTCACCTGTGCTATGTGTCTTTTTAAAGAATGGCTTCTTACCCACTTGTCTGAGTGGCACTTAGAGCCAGGCCTAACCCAGGAATGTGTTCCTGCTGTAGACAAGACCTGGAGCCTGCAGGTCGCTCTGCTGCCACCAGTGTAATCACCTTGTCCTTGCCCTTTGTCACTCTCTCCATCAGGCCTTCACAAGCATCCCTATGGCCACACTGCAAACTGGATTTGGAAACCCCTGGTTGAAAAATAACCCAGTAACAATTGGTTGGATCAACTCCTTGGTCTGAAATTTCCTCATCTGATCTGCCACATGGAGATGCAAGCAGAGGGAGGGCCATGCTTGGAAGGGCTCCTGCAGCAGGGTCTGCTGCTGCAGCAGTAGCCAGCACTCTGTGACCAGCTCACCTGAAAACCTGGAAACACGTGAAATTGAACTAATGCAGTTATGGCTTAATTTCTGTTGGCAGTGTGCATTGAAATTCTTGAACGCAAGGTGCCGTATGCGGTCATTTGTTCACGAAGCTGCTGATCACTCTGTTTCCAGTGATCCGCTTAATATTTTATGCTTACCTTGAGAACAGACTCGGTGATACCCCAGGAGAACTCACAGGAGAACTGAGCTTGCAAGTTTGGGGTAGAATCCTTTGAGAAGAAGCCATTTTCTCGTATGATTTGTTTATAATAAAGTGCAGATGACTTAGGAATCCTTTCCTTTTTTTTGCTTTTGAAATCGACATAAAATAATCCACGCCTGATGTTGTAAGCATGTTGCCATTCGAAGCCATCAAGGAGGGACCAGGCTGTGTAACCAAACACATCTATGTTGTCGTATTTAATAGCTGCATAAGAGAAGGTAACATCCATGAGTCTTGTATTTAGTACTCTAACATATATAAGGGATATTTATGAGAAAGGGCTATTTATTTTGAAAATCTTGAGTGTCTTCTGAACGTTTGTATTGACCTACTGTAATTCATTGCAAAACTGATGTATATAAGTCTTTATTTACTAAAAAAAAAGGTGTCACTAAGAAATTAAGGTGTCCTTAAGAAATTAAATTACTGTAGGATGCTTTATTTCTGCTCTGACCAAAAAAGAAATATTATACTACATCCAAGTTTGAAGTTGCATTTGACAATTTTCCAGTAAAATAATACCAGTAAAATTAGAGAATCATGGTCAAAATAAAGGGAGCAACACTTGATCTGGTTTGTAACTTTGTCATGAAGCTAAAACTCTCCACCTTTATTTGCAAGTTGTCTGCAAGCTCAAATATTTGGGAATGTCTACTCAGCTTGTAGATTCAAAAATTTTTTTTGTTAGCATGGGACTGTTAATGACTTTAGAGAAGTCGGGTAGAGCAACCTGATTTAGTCACAAAATGGGTGCAGTGCATGCTGATTTCTTCAAGCAATGTTAGTGTCCCTCTTGCAAAGGAGTCTAGATATGATCTTTTAAATATAATATATGAGAAAGATAACACAACTACTTTCTCAGATGTGGAACCTGATTCTTCAGGTAGGGCAGCAGAGCCTGCAAAGCAGCTTCTCAAGCGGACACCAACTAACCACAATGCTTTTCACCCGTGCAGGCTCGTGCCAGCTGGCAGCATGGAAGGAAAAGTCCAAACTCCACAGTCAGTCATGTTCGCTGCCTGTTGCCACCTTTAAGCTAGGAAATAACACAGGATAACTCCTCATGTTAACCTTTTAAGGGCTGGAATACCTAAGGAAAAGAAATGACCAAGTAGGATTGCTGAGGATTTTGACACAGACAGGTGGACAAGCCATATTTTACCTGTAGTCCACCACACCAGTAAGCCAAGGAATAAAGATGAAGCTTTCTGGTTTATTCTTTCCAATATAATTTAGCCTCATTTTCTCAGGACATAAAATTTTGCATCGTTCTGTATTTCCACTGAACTTCCTCGCCCCAGTCACATCAGGCTGCAACTTGAGCAGAAAGCAGTTTTGCACAGTGCATGTATTGATGCAGCAGAGTTCCAAGGTACCCAGGAGCATGGGCATAGTCCAGCTGGATGTTTTCCTAGTTGACTGATGAAATCAGAAAGCCCAAGAGCTTGCAATGTATAATAATTTGCAGAGTATATGAGAAGCTGATAGACAAGGCCAGAATACTGGAAAGGAGATGAGGAAATGTAACAAAGCAATACAATGGCATGTATTTTCAAAGAAGGCAACTTCTAAATTAGGGAAATCATGGGAGAAAGTACAAAAATGTCTGAAAATGCCCATTGCAAAATGCAGAGGCAGAAAATGGTGTAGAGGATAAAGAGATAAGCTAGAATGGCCATGCAAGTAAAGTTGAGTACTTGATGTCTGCAATGAGGAAGGTTGAACAAATGGGAGCAGACATCTAGGGACAGAGTAAGTGACAACTGAGAACACTTTTGTTTGTAGAAGCATATTGAATAGATGGGGATAAGTTTAATTGTCAGAGCAAAAGATGCTGTTGTACTTGAGATGGTGCATGCTGAGATTTTGTGGCCGTTTGACTGGGTAGGGGAGAAATGACTATTTTATGTATGCTTTATGGTAAAGAAAATTAAAAGTTAGGCAGCTGATAGGTAGAGATCTGGTGGATCAGAGTGAGAGTATGTTTGTAGCATTGTTTGCAGGGACAGTGAAAGGAGAGGCCAGAAACAGGTCAGGATCCTGACTGAGTGTTAGAGTGAGGATGAGAAAAGCCCCCCGAAAAACAAGGGGAAGGTTTGGGGCAGAAACAAAGGGCTGAAGGTAGGAGAGCTCAGGAGTTAACTAAGCTCCCTATGTCACCAGAGGTGGCATTCACAGAAGATGATCTCAAGGCTTTTCTGTACCTACTATAGGTGGAGTCTTAGAGTCCTGCAGGAGTAATGGTTTCAGTATGGAAACCCTAACCCTAATCAAGCTTAACCCAATGCAGATGTTGGACTTTAGCTTTCTGGGACAGGGGCTATGGGTTTTTTCTGTTTGTACAACACCTAGCACCAGTAGATCCTGATCCATGACTTGTACTCATGCAGTATAAATAATTAATGATTAACTTTGTTGCCATTATCTTTTAAAGAAAAAAAAGATTAAATTATTACAGAGCTAAATATCAAATGATCAAAAGTGCTCTCTGAAAAATCCAACAACTAATTTCTGTACAAACCTTGTAAAACCTTATTAATGAAGTTTTTCATTATGTAGATGGCTGTGGTGTCATCTGTTTTCACATGGCTGTCAGTGAACCAGCCATTCTCTGCAATCAAGATTCGAGGACTGTTGTATTCCAGTTTAATCCAGTTCAGTACTTCCCTCAAATTGAGTGACAAATTTTGTCCCATTTTTGGTAGAGTGTTTGGAGGTTTAAAGTTACTAGGACCAAAGGAAAATGCAAAGAAGTCAGCTGTTCCCTTTATGTAGTTTTTTTCATCTTCGGTAAAGTGTGGCAAAAACAAGAATTCATTTTTCAGTTCTTCTGGATAATCTCCATCCCCGTGGATAGGTTTAGCAAACCATCCGAGTACTCTCTCCATGGACTTCTGACATTTAGAAATGTCCAACTCATCTTCCAATTTGTTAGGCTCGATCCAGTGGGATCCCAGTACTATGGATATCATCCCCTTCTGATATGGTTCAAAGTGTTCTTTGTAGGTATGCCAAACTTTTGCATGAGCCTGATGAGAGAAAAATAGCATTAAATTGTAACTCTAATAAGTCTCTTTGTGCATTGGCAGCTAGAGAGGCAGGTAGCTCCGTCTGAGTCACTGCAGGCTTATATGGAAGTATCATATAAGGCACAGGAATACCCTGCACAGTTTAATGGGCAGTCACTGTTACCCTGCAAGGTTCCTTGGGATGAGAGCAATGCTCAGTAACTTATGTCCTATGACATGTTAGGGCTGTGGCTTTTTGCCGTTTAACACACATCTAAATTTCAGGAGAGATCCCAGCAGGGATGAGAATAGCTGTTTTTACACAGACACTTTGGAACACCTCTAACAATGGGATTTGAACTCTGTGATCTAGCCAGTCCCATCTGAGTCTTTCTCTGTCAAATAGTGATTCCTGATATGGTTAAAATTTTAAACCATCTTTACAATTATTCCATCAATGATGCATCTCAAATGATATTCTATTTATCAGTGGTGACTCTGTGCTACTAACTGCTCTGTGCTCCAGGGGTTACCTGGACTTACTCTGATCAAACCACATCCACCCCATCCCTCTTCTTGGGATTTAGTTGTTTTATTCTGGCCTAGTCGTATGAGCAAGTGTTCAAGTTTTGATATTTGCACAATCCCTAAATGTAAAAACTTGGGCAAAGGATCCAGCTGTGAAGTTTGAACCCAAATGTCAACTTCCACAGCTCTGAGTGAGAATTTTGTTCAGGATTTTAGTTAATTTCTTCTTTGAAATGACCACTGCAGTGTATCACATCTTAATACTGCTTTTCTGATTATCATAATGTTTTAGAAAGTGTGTCATTATTACACGTCACAATTAGCTTCAAATGTCACATTATTAATTACTTAAATAAGGGCATACAGCAGACAAAATATACACAAAACCAGAAATACATGGGAGACTGAGGAACCACTAGCATTGTCAAAGTCCTATAAGGAAACAGGACAGGTAGGTCAGAGAGGAGTGACTCTGGACTGCAGCGTCAATCACATCAGGTGATCTGACACAGGGGAGGGGAGCTGACCTCTCCCAGCTGAAGAGTTGTCAAGTAACTCAGGGTTTACCTTTTGCCTGTAGTGTGGTGTTATGCTCTTAAGCTGGAAAGAAAATAATAGTTTGCACCCAGAGAAAAACATCAGGAGCATTGTGAAACACTGAGTGCTGAGTTAGATTGTCATCATTACTAAGCCAAACAGCATTGCTTACCTTTGACAATAATTTCAGTTAATTTATCTAGAAACACACAGCCTTGACAGTTTAAAAAAAACTCCAAAAGGCCAGATGTCAGGTAGGTATTTGTTTAAGCTGGGCAGTACCAAAGAATTACAGTTTGTGAAATTTTGTGTATCAGTTGTTTATGGTTTCTAAGGTCATGCTCGTAACATTTGATCAAAGTCTGTCTTTGAAAATACTGATAAAGTGACACTAACCTTTGAAATGCAGGTTCTGTAGCTGAAGAGGGAAGCCAGCAAAAATGGACTCATGAGGCAAATTGCAAGATAGAGTTAAAGTATTATAAAATGGATTTCTTAGTAGCCTCATCAGCAAATTTAAGTGGCCAGTGCCATCTCCTCAGTTGCCCTCACTGTCCTCTCCTGAAAGTCCCTCCAGCCTGGAGTGGCTGCTGGGGTCAGGCTTACTCTGTGCTCTGCCTCTAGGGTTTTCTCACCTGGTTTGTACAGTTTTTCTCCAGACACAGCCCACGAACACCACTGTTGAACGAGAGGCATTTGGCTGCATTGGCTTAACAAGAAACCCCCCACTGCACTCAGCTGTATGATGCACACACAGTGCCAAGTACCATGACAATAGCTCCAGGTAAATCATAGCAATCACACTTTTCTAGGTGAATGGAGAAAGATGGCTTTGCCAAAAAACCAACTACTTAGAATACGATATTGACATGTAAAAGCCAATCAGGGATAACTTGTATTCATACACATCTTCAGGAGGTGATTAGAAGAAAATAAAGTTACTATTAAAAATAATGTGTACAGTAGAGGATACAGCCCCTGATATAACTCTAGAGGAGTAGACCTCAAGTATAAATAAGTGCATTTAATATGAGTCAAGATAGAATCCTCATATACAAATTTGTATGTATCACTGATGACTTAATTCTGAGGATTAACTCTTAACTGTAAAAAACTTGCCACTGTCTACAGTAAGGGTTTTACAGACATAGTAGACACAATATAATTTGCTTACCTATAAATCTGATTTGAGTTTTTAATTATCTGTAAAGAAGCTTAACATTCTCAGCTAGAAGGTGTTTGCTAAATGCAAACTATTGTTGATGGAATCAGCTGATTTATAGAATTTGTTTTTTAAGACCAGATATGAAACAAATATCAATTTAAAAGCCATATCATACATCAAATTGGGTATTTTTAGTAAATCTTGACTAATCTTTTTTCAGTTAGAGTTTAATTTCTAATCTTTCACTTTCCTTGTTAGAGCAAGGACAAATGTCAAGGCTAAATACACAGTTAAAGTAGGATCAATATTGGGTATTTATTCTAGATACGTATGACTCATTAATTTCAGCATATTTTCCTGGTATTAATGTAGAAAATATTCCCTAGTCTTGGAAGTCACAGAGAGTGCTATGTCAGTTAGTACTAACCGTGTAAAAAGGCTAGAAAAGTCAACTTAATAAACTGAAGACAACAGTATTTGTTCTTCTCTCTTTTTGAAACATTCTCACACTCCTTGAACTTCTGATCCTGTAATTTAACATATGCACATGCAAAGAGCTTTCGGTAGAGCAATACTTTCAAATTCTTAAGATACTTTAGTTGAGCAATTTTTCTTTGAACAGCAATGAGTATACAAAAGAATGTCAGGGGTATATGGAGTTATATTAGTGTGCTGGAAATCAAGAACATTTAGGAAAATTGGAATTGAAAAAATGATAATAAAATTATTTGGGCTTTGTGTTTACTTGTTTGGTGTTTAAACCATGAAGAACTTGAATATAGTCTGATGATGATGATGTTACAGTTCAGAAGAAGGGCAGGGGTGTGTGGCTTATTTGGAGAGTGTATTTCCATTCAAGGCTTTTTTGGTCTGTGGTAAAGATGCCCCATAATCAGTAGAGCTAAAGCAGAATTAAACCCTTTCTTTTGCAAACTGAATCTCAATCCTTGTGAAGGATTGCCTACATCTCGAGATGCAGGCGACTACACTTCTTGAGAGGGTGTTATGAAGGACTGAGTCTTTACTATCATAATTTGTTGTATGTTAACTGTCCTGCATTTGGATTGTGTTTTCCCTAATGATTACCAAGAAATCTAAAAAAGCTAACCTGAAAATAACAAATCATCAAAAAACTATGCATCAGTGCTGAATTTTACATCATCAGTGATGGCTACTACTATTTGAAAAATCTTCCAGCAAAGACATTTACAAGCACAGATGATTCTGGTGTCCACCCCAGAGCCATGCTTGATGGAGACAGGCTTCCCTTCTCCTGTAAGAAATACAGGCACTCGTGTAGTTTCATCTTTCTGCATCCTGAGGAAAGGAGTCTCCTTTGGGGGAAGGGAAGGAAGTGTCTGGTAGGACACAGAGGTAATAATTATTTCCCATTAATGAAGTAGAAATTAGTTTTTAAGGAGAATGAATTATAGGACTTTCCTGGGGCACAGTCATCCACAGATCCCAAAGTCAGCAGTGTCCACGAAGAGATCCTGGCATAGTGTGAGATCTATCAAAGAGCTGGGAGTAATGCAGCTGGGCACAGAAAAGAACCTGATCTGCAATGGACCTATAGGGAGACATCAGGCTTGAAAGTGAATTTATTACTTTTTCCAAGTATGTGATGAAGGCATTTTTTTAGGGAGACCTCATTATGACATTTCTTTCCTGGGCTTTTCTGCCAGATGGAAGGGAGTGGGAATAATCTAATACTCTTTAACAGGAAATTTAAAAAAAAAAAAAAAAGAGCTCCTTTCTGCCTGCTAGCAAAGGCAGAACTTGCTGGAGGGCACTGATACTGAGGAAGAAAAGAAGACAGGTTGTCCTTGTGATATTTACAAATCTCAATCCAAGTATGAAAGAACATAACTAGATATAGAGAAAATGGTAATAATATATCATGTATACATCTCACATAGGTCCAGCCACAATGATTCATCTGCTTTGTACTTTCTTGCTTCTTGTCAGATTCATTTACTGATAAATCAAATAAATCCATTTAATTTTTCTGCATGCCATGTTTTTCTTCTCTGCTTCAGTATGACATCTGCCTCAGGAGCAAGCTCATTTTCTTTGGTGTATCTTTAAAATGTTGCATAGCAAGTTACCTGTTATCATTAATTGTTTTCTGATGTTGCCTTTGTGATGTGCAGTCTCCTTTAATGAAGAACAGAAATACAGAATTTTGATGGCCACTCTCCATCTGGTATAAGTTTCCACGTGCTCCTTTTATTATACATAATGACCATACTATTGAAGAGAGATTTATCTAAGAGAATCCCTTAGCAATTTATCATTAATAAGCATCAAAGTTCAGATTCCCTATTAATTTCTGTAGAGGTAGTATCGAGTCCTTTGAAATGGTCAGTAGCAATGATTACCCTCTGTGTATGAATAGAATACATAGTAACATGCAAATACGTTTTTAAAATTTAATTTTTTTAAAACTGAAATTTTAAATTCTTCTTCTGAATTATTTTCCCAGTGTGGATCTCCTAAGCACCCTGCTTATCAGCCTCTGATTCTGCATTCACTACCTCTCTTTACAGATCTTGAATAGCAAGGCTGTGCAAAAGGCAGGGCTGTCTCTTAGTAGATGTGTCTGGGGCATTCCCTTAACAGGATGCAAGGCTTGGAGGGGAGCACAGGCAGGAGGTGATTCAGCATCAGCAATGCCTCGTGCCAGCCAACACGCAGAGCTCTGGGGCTGGATGAAGACAGACCGACCCTACTTTTGTTGGAAAGCCTTAATAAGATCATTATCTGCCTAGTTACCCACATGAATTCATTCATGGAAGCAGATAATTTTTTAATCAGTTCTAAAATGCATCTCATTACGGAGATGATCCTTGAGGTCCTCTTTCAACCTGGTATTCTATGAACTTTTCCATACACCAGTCAATTATTTGGGTTTTAAGACACTGTATTGCTTTTGAAAGCAATAAAATTGATAAGTTTAAAACTAAGAGAAATTTCTCCAGCCCTTTTCAAGGGACACAAAGATCTCCAGCAACTTTCAAATTGTTCTTACAATAAAATAATCCAAAGTCCAAAAAAGCAGAGGTTTATGGTTTGTTATATTGTTTTTGTGATTCTATTAAACTTAGCTTCAGGTTATGATTGATATATCACAAAAAAGCACTCCTTTATATAAACAGTGATTAGTTCTGATAACACCATGACTGCAACAATACACAAGGAAATTAAACTAAAAGTAGGATTCATGGGAGAGCTTCATTTAATTTCTCCAAAGATACTACAAAAAGGCTTGAGAATGATTTTCAGCAAATCACTGTGTAACAGTGTGGTAGGCAGATTAGCTTCATTTCAGCATTACAGACCTGTTTTTCCTGCTTTGTATATTTAATGGATGGACCTGGTTTGTGCACAGGGTGGCATTGAGGACCGTGTCTATCAACAGCCTGTCCAAAAATGAAGCCTTGACATGGACAAGAATGTGGTTCTTCCTAAAGCTGATTACCTAAATGGCAATCTTTTCAAGAGCTTTAACAGGTTTTGCCTGACACTGCCAAAACCTGACATTCGGTTGATCTTTTATTTTTGGGATAATGTTTTTGGTTTGCAGTGGGAAATTAGAAGGTAGCCATAATACAATGTCTGAGAAACAGACCGGTATATATCGGTCATGAAATAAAAACCCATGTGAAATCTCTTTAAAGAGAGAATCTTATATTTTTCTTGATTCTCAAAGGAGAGATATTTCATAGCACATGAATCCTGATCGTGCATCAATACATTCTATTAATACTGTATTGTCAACAATGCAAAATGAACTGAACAGTTAAACTCGCACAAAAATCTTCGAGAAAGATTCTGGCTAGTTGGCTTGGAACATATAGTACCAGATGTGACTCTGTGGAATGGCTGGCTGGCATTACAGTTTATTAAGAGAAAGAAATAATTATATCTAGAGATAGGAAGAGTTGAATCATATTGATTGGTACCTCAAGAGTTTCCATTCCATCCCTAACCGCAACCAGAAAACTCCAGTTCCTCAAATACTTTAC
Source organism: Ploceus nigricollis (assembly GCA_013399945.1). Taxonomy (NCBI): domain Eukaryota; kingdom Metazoa; phylum Chordata; class Aves; order Passeriformes; family Ploceidae; genus Ploceus; species Ploceus nigricollis. The sequence goes on from VXBC01011969.1 coordinate 99,208, forward strand.
TACAAATTCGAGATTTTTCATTGATCTCAAATCTAGAATCTTCAGACATTTTAGAGTAGTATAGCAGAGAACTGCTAATACTTTAGGTAATGTTCATGGGGTTGTAAGAAGGGTACCACAGGAGAATAATTTCTGCCCATGGATAATAAAACGGTAGTTAAAGGATTGTGTGCTGCTGAAAGTCTCCTTAACTCTTCCATCCAAGTGATTTATTTTATACTCTACAACAAGAAGCAACTATCAAATCAAGTCTGAGAGACAAATAATATTGACCAAGAAAATTAGGTCAGTAATTTGTGTATCAGACCCAGCTGTGCTTGGCTTCCTGGAAAATCCAATTGATTCTTTGGCAGAGGAGTACTGCTCCCTGTGTGTGGTGTGCTGCTTACATGGATTTTACAGAAAGTGCAGAGACTGCCTAGTTGGTACTCCACATTTGATTGTGACACCCAGAAATGAAGGCAAGAAATATTGCAAACTTATATGATATCTTTTACATGCATTATATAAAATAGCACTTGAAAATAAAAATAATTATTTGGCATCAGTTTTCTTTGAGATGCTTCACAAATCTTTATAGTTAAATCATTCTTCTGCTAAGTCTGAAATCAGTTAGCGACTCAAGATTCTTGACAACTTTTCTGTGTGTAAAACTTCTATTTACTGCAGTGTGACTTTCTTGGAAAAATGATGTTCTGAAGGTTCAAGGCCAGAAGCAAATACAAGAATTTGTCAGTTGCAGAATATTTTAACTACTCTGGCAAATAATTTTCCCACTTGCATACTTCTGTCTGTAGGATTAACCCAGTCAGATTTATTTGTTTGCACATTTATTAAATGTGCAATGTATGGCAAGTTGTAGAAAAATTCTCTTTGTGACAGTTAAGAATGGTCTCAGCAGGGAGAATTATACTGGCTGCAGAGATGGGATAGAGACCTGCTCTGTAAAGCACTTTGAGCACAGCAGATGCAAAAAAATACTGTACATCATGGAAATAATTTGAAACTCTCAAGTCCTGAAGAGGACATTTGTTTTCTTCTGAACCCAAGAAGCACCAACCTTACTAGTTTAGAAGCAAACATTTTGCAATATGATCTTACTAAGCTAGAACAAATCATACTTACATATACATACTCTATGGCCAGTAAAGTTGATTTAATATGCAAATACAAATGAATTTCCTTTTAAACTAATAGAATAGTCATTTCAGTATGGCCAAATCTGTTTAACTAAAGGTAAAGAACAAACAGTGCTCTTTAAGAGTTAGAATTTGTATGTAAAAGCTAATTTAAATAAAATAATAAACAAGCACTTTAAAACAAATAATTACTGAGTCAGCTGTTGTGACAAGCAGTAAGATCAAAGTGAGGGTCAACAGAAAGACTGCCTTAGCTAAAGGCTATTTCGTGGTGCTTTCACAGTAAGTGATTTTTTTAAAAAACATTGATCACAGGACCAATTCCTCCTATTATCTCCCACAGCAGTGCAAGATCAATTTGTAAAATCTTATTATACTGTACCTTGATCAAATTGTGTCCTACTGAGTAGACAGTTCTTATTTTCCCTCTCTCTCCAGGAGCATGAATACCTGTGCCATACCCATGCCAAGCAACTAGATATGGATTGTGGATTGTAATCCAATATTTAACACGATCCCCAAAGGTCTGGAAGCAAAACGTGGCATAGTCATTAAAGATATCAATCACCGATTCATTCTTCCATCCCCCATATTTTTCTTGCAGCATCAACGGCAGGTCCCAGTGGTACAGTGTAACCACAGGGTCAATATTTCTGTATAGTAAAGAGTCAATAAGGGTGTTATAATACTGAAGTCCTTTTTCATTGGGAGCTGCCACCACTCCAGTGGGGAAAAGCCTTGACCATGAAATTGAAAACTGGTAAAAAGTAACTCCCAAAAAATCCAGAGCAGACAAATCTTTGTCCAACAAGATATAACTGTCACTGGAGGTGCCTGTGCTGTCAGCGTCCCTGAACTCCGAGCGGGTGAAGCGGTCCCAGATGGAGGAGCCTTTCCCGTCCTTCCTCCAGCTGCCTTCTACCTGGAAGGCTCCTGTCCCTACCCCCCAGAGAAAATCTTCGGGGAAAGTGTCATATAAAAACATCTGTGTTTCGCTCACGGGGCTGAAGTGGGAGTCCTTTTTCCACACAGATCTTCCCTCTCCAGCCAGCCCAGTGACTATCCTTACGAAAACTAACGTCCAAAAAGCAACAACCTTCTCCAGTCGTTGGGCACACATTATGCCAGTTTATAGTGCCAGTGTTAAAAATCAGATTTCTTGTACTGATGCTGAAAAAATTCCATTCTTTTGCTGGAGTCCACGCTGTGCAGACCGTTTTCATTTGCCAGAAGCTGCTGGAGTGTCTTATCAAAGCTTCACTAAAAGCTTGTGATTGTAAAAGCCCTGTCAATGATTAGCCTGAACTGTGAGACGTAGAACGGGTCTGAGAATGGTGTAATTTATAGGGAGGTGGCCTCTGTATGATCACTGAGACACCTACCTGGCTTCTTACTGCAGCCTGCCTCAACAACAGAAATGCTAGGAACTAATTTATCATCATTTAAAGGTCAGTCATTCAGGTGGGATAATATAGGTGACAGAGGGTCTAAGAAGTTATCACATCCTTTATTTCTTGTAGAGCTGTATTTTGAGGAAACATTAGTACAATACATTAGTACAATACCAATTTAAAGGAGATTTATCCTATCTGTGTAATTGGATGGCTGGAAGGGCAGTGCATGATTCCTCAGTCCTGCTCAAACAACCTACTTCTGCTGAAAAACTCTTCCTGGACTTGTGGGAAATTTTGTTGTGAACAAGAGATATACACACATCCAACTAACTATATAAAAACACAAAGCAAGTCAATATTTCTTTCAAACACAAATGCAACCATTTTTCTATGCTATATAAAAGCCTCCTGTACAGCACTACACACAGCAGCGGTACAAAATCAACAGGGAACTGTTTCTGTTCTTACACAATTTTCCTGCATTTCTTCAAATAAACACAATTAGCAAAGATAATTAGCCGATTATCTATTTCAGTATTGATTAATTTAACAATTCATATACACAGCTGGAGCATCAATACAGCAAATATTTATACAGCAATTTTGCAGTATAATTTAATCTTTCAACATGTTTAGCAACAATATGTATGTTGAGATATAGTCAATTTACTCACCATACTAAGACTGATGCCTGCCATTTTTGTTTTTCTTGAGGTATAGTAATATAAAGTGTGTCCACATAGTAATAGAAACTGTGTGACCACAGCTGCAGAAGAGCCTTGAGGATCAACATAGAAGTATGAAGTAACTTTGCATGCAAGAAAGATACAAACTGGAATCTGAACATGAATCTGAATTTATCACTGGAGCAGAGCACTCTGCTCAGATGAATTAGCTCTGCTGCCATGTAGGACATGAAAGTCCAGATGCACTGCTGGGCTACTGCTGCTTTACTGCTCCTGCTCCCTGTGAGAGCATGCTCGCAGCACTGCAGAATGCCACTGGCATATACCTTTAATTTATCAGTAAAGCTGATTAATTAATACAAATGGAAGCCAATTTATTTATTTTTAGGATAAACAACAAAACGTCCATGCCTGTAAGCATTTCTCTGCAGAGCCTTTACAAGAAAGGCTTGTAAAGCCACAGATGCAGATAAAGCTCCCACTGACATCTTCTGCACTCCAGGTCCCTGGTGGTGGGATAGCCACGCATCTAACATGAGCCTCTCCTCTTACCAGAAGTAACTGATTTAGATTTCTCAGCCAAGATCCTACCACACACAGGCAGCTTGGGAACAAGAGGAGCAGATAGGGACTGTACAAAGTTGGTTTACAGTACATACTGACATGTTCCTTTTTTGTTCTATGGAACAGCATTTAAAACGCTGTTTGATAGTTATTGCATCAACATCATCTTTCTATTTTGACATTTAAAAGCATTGATTTTATGTATCCTACTTCACAAAAGAAAACCCAAATACAAGTTGTCATCAATGCCTACGCTTCTAAAGCAGCTACTCACACCATCATTACCAGATGCTTGAGCTCCAAGTACCCACAAGAGCTTTGTAACCCCATGGGCAATCTGCGGGCAAGGGAAAGACAACAGGCCTCTCCCCACTAAACACAGCATTGTTAGTACACTGGCACAAGGATGCAGAGTGTGTTGCACCTGCCTGAGATGTGTAAGGTGCAGCAGAGACTGGTGCTCTCAGGTGCTTCGACTGTATAAGGTTATGAAATGTACTTCTTTCCTTATTATTGACATGACTGGGAACATGCTCTAATCATGGTTAGAAAGTGTTTCAATGTTTCAAGCCTCTGTGAATCCAGTTTCTTACTGCTTGGTCATGTTTAACTGTTTGGGCTGTAATTTAACTTCATAAAGTTAAAGAGGAAGCAGTTTAAGTGATGAGAATCATATAGTGACTTGAATTTGGAAGAAGGATTTAATTACCTGAGCAAAGACTTGGGGAAAAGAAATACTGTTAATCTGGAAAAGCAAATTTAATTTGACTGTTAAAGCAAATGTTAATTTGACTGTTGTTAATTTGGAAAGCAATCAGCACAGAAGAGTGAGATGTGATCAGGGGGTGTTAGGAAGCGAGAGTGTGAAAGGAGGGGAAGAGAATTAATGATTCCAAGTGGCAGAGTCAGGACAGGCTCCAACCCCGATGCTGTATGAGGACATCATACAATATGATGCTGCACAGTGGGATTTCCTGCCTCTGTCCACACACCTAATCAATCTGGTTTCAGAATGAATCAAGACTGGGAGAAGCTGAAATCTCCAGGGCACTTGCTAATACAGATTCAGTAGTTAGGAAGCCTAATGATTATTCAGTTCAATTCTTACTTACCAGTTTTCCTTTTCTTCTTTGCCTTTGCCAAGGCATACGATTCAAATGAAGAAAACAATTTTTCACTTGACTCTTGAATATGTACTCTCCTTGTTTTGGGGCTTGGCTTGAAAATCTGGGGTTTGATCTACAGAAATGCCGAAAACATTATTTGAAAGGATAGAGTTTTGAATGTTAGACTGAGTATCTGAGTTGACACATTCATTCTGCCTAGATATGTAAATGAAGAAAAAGACCTAAAGACAAAGTTCACTCAGAAGAAGTGTAATGTTTACATTAACATCAGCTGCTCAGATCTACTAGTGTTAGGTGCTCAAAGAAGCACAACTTATGTAATGGCCCACAACAGCGTCATGCAAATCCCTTATCTTTACCTTATACAGCAAAAACTGTTTGAGATGGGATCAAGTCTTTCTAAAGTGAAAGACTCTTCTATTGTGATGGATACTATAGAAAGCCTAATGTAAATAGAAACTATACCACAGCTTTATGAAGAATTTTTGGAATTTTTCATCTGTAACAAAATGCTAATTTCTGCTTCTACAATGCCTGAAAAATTTTATTTTCTTTATTAGAGAGTCTAGTAAGAAAAATATTCCTTATGAGATTCCTTCAAAACAGAGACCTCAATCTAGTAAATTAGTATTTTAATGCCCATTATTACCACAAAAAACCCCAGAATTTAACCTGAAATTTCACTTAAAAAGTTGGTTTCAATTCCAAAAAAGTATCAACATAGCAATATACAAAAATGTGGAAATAAAATAAATAAGATATTAACAAAAAGAAAACAGACTATTTTTTTATTTCTCAATATAAGAAAATGTAATTTTCTTATTAAAAACCTCCTCTCTCAATAAGCAAGACAAAGACTTCACTAATAATATTAACAGTAGTTCTGGGCTTATTGCATAGGGGAAAAAAACTCAAGTTCAAGATTTAATATCGCACTTTTTAAAATGTATTTTGGAAAAAAAAAACCCAACATAAAAAGCCAAATAGTCTCTGAGTTTCAGCAAGGTAGAAAACAATACTAATAATGTAAAAATTATTTGTCCTCCTTGTAAATAGAGTGGTGAAATCAAGTGTACTTTAGCTACCTTTTAAAAAGCTGTAATTTTAGTTGGGTAACAGGCCTTTAAAACACTACCCATGATAAATTATAGACTCAAGGGATTTTGCCTCGATTTTCTCTTGCAAAGTGCATAATAATACATAATAATGAGTATTCAGTTTTCTTTCCTGTGGTCGAGCAAGGTTTTTCCCACTTCCACTGGTTCCATAGGCATGTACATAGGAACAGAGGTATCCTGTTCCATAGGATACCTCTGTCTTCCCACCATAGCCAGGAGTGAATTGTAGGCATTCCAGGTGTTCAGTCTGATGTCTCCATAAAGGGTTAAACTCTTGCCTTCCAAGAAACACGAAGATGTCATGAACCCACAAACAGATACTCCTCTGCTGGATGTTACTCTAGGTAGCTTTATCAACTACAAAGAGAGATAACTACCTGCAATAACTCTTCTAGCATTATTTGAACAGTTTGGCTCTTACAAACGTCAGCCATTTCAGCTGATCTTTAGTTCTAGTATGAGGAACACGCATAGCTTTCTAAGTTACATAACGAGAATTAAATATGTAAATACAAATTTATCACTGGAGATGTTTTTCTAAAGCAATATCGGTTTTGTTTGCATAGCCATTATGTTGAGTGCATATGGAATAACTTGCAAAACAGGCCAAAAAGCACAGCCTGTGCTGTGGGTCTGTGTTTACTTGCTCACTGTGTTCCTTATGCAGAAACCCAAATTCACAAGCTATGCTAATACTGAAAATACATGGGCCCACCTAACCATGTGTGCTCATAAAAGAACGGTAGCAGTTTCTCTATAAACAGGATCTTACAGTTACTTGAAGTCCAATTTCAAGAATTTAACAGGAACGGTAATAGGTATCATTAACAGATGTGTGGAATGAGACCATGGCACCAAGCAGACAGTGAACACAGAGAGAACACAAGTGACAGCATTAGGGATTGCAGTATAAGAAAACTACCAATTGAGCTTGTACTCTGTTTTTTTTTTTTTTTTCTTTCCTTTGATGAAGGGTCTCTCAAATCACTGGCAGTATTTGTAACGTCACAAATTCAGTTTGTGTTCCCCATTCTTCTCCAAGTCCAACAATAATTAGCAATTCAGAAGGTTGACAGAATCTAAACATCAGACAATATTTGAGAGTGGAGTAGTTTTTATTTGGCTTGAACAAATTTATCCCCTTCCAGCGTTCAGCAAGTGTGTTCAGCGGAATAAAATATAGAAGATTTCATTAGAAATTAATTAGAAAATTAAGCAGTCAGTAGCAGAAACACAACGTTAATTAATTCCCTGGTTTCTCTTGGACTCCTAAATTCCGAGCTCTCGCCAGCCTTAGCGCATAGGAGAAAATACCATTAGAGGAACCAGACGCTCCGACAGCCAGGAAGCAGGGAACTATCACATGGTTATGACCAGTTTATAACCAGGAAATGCCTTTCAGTGCTGCGCTGACCGGGGCCTGGCTGCCCGCCTATTTTGGGTGCTGTGTGTGCCTCAGTGCCCTACAGAGACGGAAGTCATGGAGGCCTGGCACTGCCTTCTTGTTTGTTTTCACCCAGCAGTTCAGCCTGCCGGCTCGCCTGCTCTGCCGGACGTGTCCAAGCACACGCGGCTCCATTTTGAGCTGCTGCTGCAGCGCTCCCGTTCCCGCCGGGGCAGCGCCCGAGGCCGCGGGAGCGGTTAAACCCCCGCCGCACGGAGGGGCCGCTGCCGCCCGCGCACGAACGGGCACAGGGCCGAGCGGGACGGGGCCGAAGACCCGCTGCAGGCAGCCGGGCACCCCCGGGAACCTCGGCCACGGCCGCNCGCAGCGGCCGAGGCTTCCCACGCGTGCCAGGGACACGAACCCGTGCCCGAGGAAGTGCCCTTGCCCGGAGGGGAATGTGGCTGAGCCTCTCCAGTTTCCCTTTCCCCGAAAGCGGGTGGGGTGTAGTGCGCGGACCGTGGGCTCGTCCGGGGAAGGAATGCGGATGAGCAAACCTGCTGTAAAGGCGGTGTGCCTAAGTGTTACCTCTTCCTTTAATTCCAGCAGGAGCACACACGAGGCGTTTCTGATGGCGAGCTGGAGGGTGCGCAGTATTTGCAGAAAAACAATTCGATGGGGGGAAAAAAAGAGCTTGAAAGTCTGGAAGTAAACAATTGTTTATTGATAACGGTGCAACCCTTAGTAGGATGTAAAGAGATTTTAAGCATAAACATATATGTGTTCTTGTGCTTTCCAAAGTGCTACTCACCTATGCAGTCACCATAGGATGGAATCCCCTTTTCATTTCTGGCTCAAATAAGTTTGGTTTTATTCAGATAGAGTCTCTGTGCACATCTTTTGCTGGCTTAACTACAGATGTTGTTTTGCAAGTTAAGGTGCAACTCTAGTTTGGGACTCTCCAAAGAGTTTAAGCTTTTTTACACTTGGTGCTCTGCAGTGGTGGGTGATACAATCTGAGTCTTCTGCTGTACTGACAGAGGTCTGCCAGCACTAAGACTCCCGGCACTATTAAACTGTGATATTTTCATGGTTTGTTTTGGGCTAGCTGATGACTTCAAATTGATGTAAGAGATCTGCCTGTCCCCTGTCCCTGCTATCACCTTTTTAGAAAACTGATCTTCTTGGAAGGCTTGCTTCCTCCTTTCCCACCTTCCCAGGACAAATTCTTCCTCTGTGTGATCTTCTGAATGTCACACATCTCAGTGTCTGGGCCTGGCCTAGAAGGGACGAAGACAGCCATCATTTTGGGGAGCATAAAAGTTGCCTCATCCTGTTCCCTTTTTAGTGCTGAAGTGGCTGCTCAACCATCTCTGCTACAGCTGTGGAAATAGAGGCAAAAGCACAGTGATGTTAGTAATGGTGCAGCCTGTTCTGCTTTTGCAGTGACAGAATGAGCATATTGCAAGTCAATGTCACTCCCTTGCAAACTTTTCTCCTGTAGTGCCAAGTGTAAGTAGCCCCTGTTAGCTTGATTCTGCAGTGTATTCTCAGCTGTGCTGAGCTGATGTGTGCAGAGTTACACAACAAACTGATTTGTATTAGAAGGGATTTACTTTTTCACCCAGATTAGTGGCCATGACCCAGTTCCCAAGCAGCGAGCTACAGTGGTACAGCTGAGGGAATGAATGCCTGGGAGTAGGGGTTTCTTGAGTTTCCCCTTTCTGAGAGGGACACTCATGGCTGGAGCTGGAGCATCAGCTAAGATGCACTTACAACTGTGATACTGCTTGTAAAACTGCTGCAGTTACCACTATCAGTAACTGTTCATTAAGTGTACTTACCCAAGCAAGTATTACTGGTTTCACTGAAGTGATAGTATAAATCTGATTTTAGTTAGTGCAATTGTTCTGGAAGCGCCAAGTGTCAGAGCTGATATGTGAGCAAAACTTGCACTGAAATAGGCAGACTGGAAAGAAATATGACTGTTTTGATGTAAGGCCCTCATTGAGATACACAGAGTACCTGAAGTAAGGTGCATTACTTTCTACTGCAGTCACTGAGCTAGGGTGGTGAAGTTCAGTTTTCTGTCTTGTATTTTGAGGTGCAGACTGGATTATATGATGTTACTTTGAAAGAGTAGTCTTGTAAAAGCACTCTTTGAGTTACCAGTCTTTGAACTACCTAACAAATGGGTTTCAGTTTCTGTTTGTGTTACTCTCCCCAGTAAAGGAGACCGGTACAAATCTTCCATGAGAGAACTTGCAGCCTGGCATGATTAATTGCTGTGGTCTTCTGTTACAGTGTAAGATGGAGGATTTGAAGCAGTAGTCAGAACAGGCAAGGACTAGATGGCACAGCCGTACAACTCTGAGATAGCTGAGCAGCTTTTTAGGCCTTTCAGATGCTAGACATCAATCACCTCCTAACTGAGTGAGAGTGATCAGAATTCTTAGTCACAACTCCTACCTAGGTGGAACTGCTCAAAGTTATTCCTTGCTGGTGCTGCTGCTGAAGCAGCCCTGGGAAGCCACACCAAAATAGCATTGCCTATTTTAACTTTAGCCTGTTGGGCAAGGGAACAGCCATGCTGGTGAGTATCTCCAGGATACACAGGGCACATTGCTGTGGGTTTTGGGGGCATGTCCTGGAAGGAAACTTGACAGTTCCAGCCTTTCCTCATTGGAACAAGCATAGGTAAAAGCTGAACATGCAGATTTTCCAGCTGGTGGTCCTATATATGTATGGATGGCATAATATACCAATAGGAAGGCCAGTCAGAGTATGTTAAATAGATAAGCCCAGGATGGAGGAAAGTGGTCCTGTCTGGGATCTAAGTTGGGATTATAGATACTTATGTGGCTTGATTTCTGCAATTAGTTATGCAATGAATTAATAATTTATCTGGCATGCCTTTATAAAAAGCATGAAAAATCTGTTTCATGATTCCTGGATAAAAGCTTCACTGAAAGGTAACTTTGTTGTTGCCCTGAGGTATACTTTTCTCCCAAGCAATTCTCTATTCACTGTGTTATGTCAGCAAGGGTACCTTTCCTCTGAGGAGCAGGATAGCTGAAGAAGATTGGTGAATTTATAGCAGAATATTGAAGAAGGCTGTGCATAGATGTCAATCTTCCTTTGTAGCTTAGGGCTGTGTATTTTAAGTTTGTGTTTCATAAACCTTGTATAAATTGTAAAGAATTCTAATATTGTTGCCTGTTCTCAAAACTCCAAAAGGTTCTGCAAAGCTTCTGCCAGAATTATCTACACTTTAAAACTGATTCCAGAACTGGAATCCAAACTCAAGATCAAGTTAGAGGAAAAATAGTGATTAATAAATCTTGCTAAAAAGCCTTTGGAGAAGCCTACTGAAAAGCTTTAGAAATAAATTAAAGCAGACATGTGGTTTTAAGCTGGGCTAACCAATGTAATACATATTCCCTGATACTGCTTTTAAGGTGTACAAGCTTGATGACTGTAATTTTGGGATATATTCATGTTCCCTCATGTAACAATTTCCAGGTAGCACAGAGGTTGGCAGAACAAGGTAGATTTGCAGAGCACCTCACTTAGTTAACAGTTTTTAGTGAAAACAATAGAATGAATAGAACCTTACTGTTGATCTAAAATTCTCAAGTATTTTAAACTTTAAAGTAACAACTATTTTAAAAAAACAGAACTTTAAAGTCACTTTATTTTGCAGTGTTGTATTAAGTATTTACATTATTTTACTACATAAAAGATCTAATGAGACTTGCTTTTCTCTTGCCTATGTTACCTTAAGCCTAAAAGGAAGTCAGTAATAATGAGTATAATTGAGTAATTAAATCCAAATATCTACTTGGAGACTTTTTAAATAGGTGCTCTCTTCAGACCTGTTATCTATAGGTATTGGCTGTTAAAATTTCAGAGTTTATATAGTGCTGCATTTATATCGTAGGAATATATGTAAAATAGTAGAGTGTTGAAAATCTATGCTTCAAAGCATGAATTCCATGGATGGAGAAGTGTGAAGTCACATTGAGGAAGAATGATTTTCAATCTACCATTTGTTGAATCCATATTAATATATGCAGTTAAAACACAGCCTATTTTTTAATAGGAAACAGCATTTCCAGTTCTAGATAATTGTTTTAAGTGCACTGAATGAATTTATACATGTCCCATCTTTCCATCTTTTGTTTATGCTTTCAATTACATGTTCCATTGATTTTAAGCCCTAAATGCAAACTGACAGGAGTTGACTGTTAGAAAAAGAGCCTCAAAGACCCCTTATTGTCAATCAGACTTGATGCCAGTTTCCTGAGAATGTTTCCACTTTACTTGTGGTTCCCTGTAATAGTAAGGCAGTGCCAGCTGAACTCTGTGATAGGGAATAGCTCCCAGCTGTGTCCAGCTGTGCCCTGAGCCCCATGCTTTACCTGCTGTCTGTGATTTAGGCCACAGGAGGTACTGTCTTTCTCTGAAATGGCTGCTAACCCTGGAGGTAGTGATACCAACCAGGTACCTCTTTCCTCAATTTCTTTTAGTAAAACTGGATTGCTAGATTTTTAAAAGAGTGGTCAGATGTGATTTTGTGTGTACAATAGTGATTTTCTAAAATTTAAGCTCTGGGTGCTGATTTTACATGCTTAGAAAGCTTGTTATGGTTGTATTGTGGTCAGGTACTAAAATAAGGTAACAAAAGAGATCTTGGTGTTATTTTTCTTTATTTAAATTCTACAAGTTTCTTGCTGGCTACTTTTTTACTGAGGTGTAAGTTACTGTCTTAAAAATTTATGAGAAAGTGAAGAATGCAGTATGTGCCATTACTTCACTGTTTCAAGCTCCTGGTCCTTTTCTTTCTTTCTACGTGGGACACTACTCATAGCTGTGTTAATCATTTTAACTACAGGAATAGATTGGTTTAGGTTTGTGATAATTAATCAGAAAAAAAATTGTACTTATACATCTGTCTTAAGTCACTGTATTTCATTGCTGTTGGAAGTTTGTCTTGCAGTATGTATTGGTGAAGATGCCCAACTAAGGAAGAAATAAATTTTTTTCATGATTCAAAGACTAGAATCAGGTGGTGTGGGTGTCTGAGTAGCTACTTTTAACTATCTGGGCTTGGTTTGCTGAACTGTAAACAAAATTTCAAAATCAATAAATATAATGGAGCTGCTGAGAAGGGAACTTCAGTATGTTGCTATTTTGTAGTGTGAAGAACTGTCTGTGTTTAAAAATTTATAGATCTCTTTTCCCTTTTACTAGGATATCCGGAAATTCTTTGGTGTTGTACCTCCTGGAAAGCGACAAGAATGTGAGACTGTGAAAGAGAGCAAAAAAATTAAAAATGGTGAGGGACCCTCAAGTGGGAAGAAAAGGGAAAAGGAGACTAAGGTTAGTTTTGCTTTTCATGTTTATGAAGTGTTTGGTTTTTCTGGTGCTGGATTGTTTGTGTATCTAGCATTTTTTAAACTCATGGTTCCTCTCATATACTAAAATAACAGACTATATGTCAGTTGTTTTTATAGGCATGGGAGGAAACTGCCACTTAAAATTAACTTCTAGCAGTAAAACTTTGTAGGTGGTGAAGAAAATTGCTAATATAAAAAATTTGGTTTGTAGAACAAAGGTAGGTAGAAGTTGTTACGGTTAAGTGCTAGTATAAGAACAGTGTGATATATTTGAAGTTATTCTGCCTATTGGCCACAGTTAGGTTTGCTAATGTAATTTTTAGTCTAATAAACCCAAGGTTTGTGCCCAGTAGATATAGACATATCATAAAGGTGTCATGCTTACAAATCAGGTAAAAGTCTGTCATGTGGTGCCTGCTGACCAGTTTTTTTAACATCTGTGCAGGAAACATTAATGTTGTGTTTGTTGGGATCACTTCTCTAAGCCTGCTGCAAAGACCAAATTCTTCAGAATGACAGATTAAAACTAGATTGGGTTCTGGTTTCAGACTACTTTACATGTTAATCATCTGAGCTATATAAAAAAGAAAGCAATGACTAAAGCTAGTTTAAAAGTCACTTAAAGAGTGGAAGAATTTCTAATAGGATGGAATGTGTAATGTGAAACACAGCAGTTTAGTAGTGAGATGCTACTTAAATAAGTATTCTGACTATGTAATTTCAATGTGAAAATTCTTCCTTATTTTCTCCATGCTCCATCTTTCCCCCTCCCACGCAGGAGTTAGCACAAGACTGTTTGTAAATGTGATATCGGAAGAGAAATAATTTCTGTTAGAATTTGTTTGAAACTCATAAATTTGAATGTGTGCCTGACTAAAAGCTGAGAGGATCTGTTTAATGGTTGAACTAATGGACTGTTACACTTAGGTGAATAATTCACCCAGTGAAGATGATTCCAAACAGAAGCGGACAAAAAAGAAGAGAAGAATAATCTATGATTCAGGTAGCGTTCACAGTTGTTTCTGAATATTCCTTTGGATTTTTTGCATCAGCATGCAAGGTTGATTAGGTAAATTGTACATCTGAAAGTTTTTGTGGGTTGAGTTTTATAAACAGTTCCTGTTCAGCAGTGAACAATACTAGGAGTACAAAATTAATATATTGCTGCCACCTTTACAGCACTGATATTGTTTGGAGATTTGGCATGTTCTAACCCTTCAGTAGTAGCACAGAAAAAAAGAAACAGTGCTCTAAGCTCTTCAAGATGGAAAACTGTGTGGTTTTTTGTTTGGCTTTTTGATGGGTTTTGGTGTTATTATTGCTGGTGGTTTTTTTTGTTTTATTTTGTGCAGGGTGCCAGTATGCAAGTCAATTGACTATAGCCACTCTTTTATTAGATATAATTACAATATATTTGTGTTTATCATGGAAAGAGATAGACTCTGAAGGTTAGCCCACTCTAACACTTGTTAGTTGTCTCTGCATCTTCAGTTTCTCCTGTTTATTCATGTGGATGCTGGGATCGATAATCCACAGTAGTATAAATCTGTCATCTCCACAGCATTTGGGATATGGAGAATGATTGGTGATGTGAGTGGCAATTCACCAGTGTTCTGAAAAATCAGAATACCACCTCTGTGTTTTTTTGTTTTTTGCTTATTGTTAGTTTTTGGAATAAGTTTCCACCTATTAGAACACATCAGCATAATATTATATTTTTTGTGGGTTTGATACTGGGTTTGTTTGTTTGTTTTTTAAGTTTTTTATTTGTTTTGTTTCGGGTGTTTGGTTTTTTTGAAGTAAATTGCTGTGATATTTTAGAAGGTTGCATTCATCTTGGGAAAGGTTGCTGTACAGGTATAGCAGTTACTGAAATAAATAATAAAGTATTTATTGTTATGTAAACAAAAAACACTGTCAAGGCTGAGTTGTGACCAAATTTTCAGAATCTGACCAAATTTTTTAGTCATTTATGTGCTGGATAGAAAGGGAAGCTATGCTCTGAGCTTCCTACCATATGGTAGGAATATGTAGTCTTTTCTCACTCAGCTGAATATATGTGAACACATGTTAACTGTTTTGTGATCTGTTACTTAAAGCCTGTGTGTATGTGGAGCAAATCTACATTTATGTTGTGGTCAAAACACAGATTCGGAAGAGGAGGTGCTGTCGGTGAAAAAATCCAAGAAGCCACCTGAGAAAAAAGCAGCTACTTCAAAACCTGGTAAAGTTCTAAAGCAGGATCCTGTTGTTTATATTTCAGAGACAGGTAATGGAAGAAATATATCATTATATGTTCACCTGTAGTGGGGTGGGTTATATTCTAGTGGGGTCGATTGTTTGACTGATAGACTCAAATGTGACCATAAAACCTAATATTGAGGAAGACAAATTATGTTTTCCTTAAGTTAACCAAAAACGCTTCAGAAGTTCAGGCACAAGTACTGTAAAGTCAGGAGGAGGGTGAAAACTGAAGTGATGGTGAGCAATGGCTTAGGTTGATTTAAATAGGCATATAGTTTAATGAGGGAATGCTTCCTTGCATAAGAGAATTCAGTCGATTTAGGGGAGGAAGTTAAGGAAGTGCCTTTAATTTAGTTTAGCTGCTCACTAGCATACTTTGAAATGACTGTTGGCTGCAGGTTTGGAAACAGGGATTTTTGTTTTACCTGGTGTATAACCTTCCATGTCTAATCTCTGTATGATATGTTGGTGACTAAAAAGTTATTTTACTTCTCAACACAAGCACTTATTTTGTCAGTTGCTGCAGTGGTTGCCTGTACTTCTGCACCCAGTCTGAGTTGGGCTGAAGCTCTAACTTCTGTATTTGTCTCTGGAGTAGAGTTCTTTACTAGCCACAGTACTTCCTGAAGAAAATGTGATTGAATTAACAGACTTGAATCCAAATCTGTTTTGATAAAACATGGTTTTTAAGTAATAGAATTTCAGTAAGCCTTCTGTAATCCCTCTTTGAGTTTTATTATACTTACTTTGCAAGAGTGGGCACTGTTCTTAGGTATGGTAGTATTTTTTTGGTAAGTTTATGAAAGCTGAACATAGAAGTTGCCTCCCTATAAAAATGCCATGTATTTTTAAAACAAAAGGGGATTATGTGCTGCAGTATTGCATTAGAAGTGTGGCTCAGCTGGTTTTTTCTATACCTTTCTTCCTCCTTGGGGTGTTTTGTCTCTAAGATAGATGCATTGTGCTTATTTTGTTTGTCCTTGGTAATTGACCTGGCATACTGCTGTACCACGTCAGGTATTCAAATGAGCTCAATTTTCCAAAATAACATGAACATTTTATTTGTCTTATTTCTCCTTTTACTCAAAGCTTTGTTTCCTTTGACAGTTTTTCCCACAGTTCTTTCCTAATTAAAAGGATCTTTCAAAACTTTTATCCCAGAGTAGCTAAATTATCAAATTCCTGGGGGATAAACAGCATATATTTAGGTTTATTATGCAATTCCAAGTGGTGTAATCAGGTCTTTCTGCATAGGGATACCATGGGACCACTAGTCAAGGTTATTAGCGAAATCCCTGAAAACCATGGTCAAGGTTACTCTTATCAAAAGAGTGTTAAGTACACACGGGTTTGATTTAACAGTGTATTCAAAAACAATGCCTTTATAACCTTGAGACATAATGCTTGAATTTTGTTTACTTATAATTTCTATAAATTGTTTCCTCAACTTGATGGAACTGTCAAGCTGAGTGCATTTAAGTAGTATCGATGTAGCAGTTGGCTTGAGATAAATGTGTTTTCCAAGAATAGGAATGTAGACATATAGATAGAAAAGGTCTTAACAAAATTTGTAGACATTTGTCCTTTTCTTTTTTTGACTATTATGGAACTGAAAACGTAAATTAACAATATGCTGCTTAGACTCACTCAAAAGTCAGAATCTCATTCTCAAGGGCTCTGTCCATGGCAGGTTTGAAAGAGCCTTTTGGCATCAAGAAGGCAGTAGAAGTTTGGTAGTTAATTGCCTGAACCTATTTTTCAATTTAATTTGAAACTTTCTTCCTCTTGTTGCTTGAATTTCTTTTCAGCTGTTCTATATGTCTGTGTGGTATGCAGCTTTCTCCAAATTTGAGGAAATTAACCTTTTGGTTTGTATAAAAGTAGACTGATCTGGATTATTGTGTTGCTTTGTTTCTTATTGGCTTGTGAACAAGATAATTTTTTAAAAGGCAAAAGAACAAAGCAAGAATAGTTGCTCTTTGTTTTTATTGATACATTTAATCTAAATAAATATTTAGTTTAATGATGGCCAAAGATAAAACGAAGCTGTTCTACACAGTAACAAGGGGGGGAAAAAAAAGAGCCTTTTTTTGTTGGTAGTGCAGTCTTAGGGAATTGGGAAAAATCCAAATGCTCATTGTACTTGTTAAAATAATACTTGCACTGTTTAATGGAACCTTGAGCTTTGTAGATGACCTGTTAGTGTGGTTTGTTGAACCTCATCTGGTTTCATCATACATGGTTATTCAACAAGAATTTTGACCTTGCTTGAAGGGAATACTTATCTTTCATATACATTGTGTAGAGGTAATCATGTATATGTAGCAATTGCCTTGATTGCTTGAATATTTTTAAAAATAGAAAAGCCTTATTGTAGTGGTAGTCAGAATTATTTATAAAGGTAGAAAAACTGGCATGGTAGGAACTGAGGAGGTATGCAGGTTACTGGAAAATGGTTCCTTTAGAGCTTAGAAGACAGGACAAAAAGAATAGCTTGTGAAGGTCCTTGCTTAATGTATGACTCTTTTAACATATAGAATATTGAGGATGGGGAAACAAACAAAAAAACAAACCCAAAACAGCCTCAGAGAAAAAATTAATGAAGTGCTAATACTGGTGGGCAAAAAAATAGTCCCCATATCCAAGCACAGGTTCAAATGAGCAGCAGGCTGTCAGTGAATAAGCAGGTCTTCCACTGAAATATTTCATGGAGAAATAAAACATTGTCACTGGCACTTCCTGGGCAATACTTGTGTTCTACTTACTTATGGGAAATGCTATACTTGAGTGAAAATGTGAGGAGGAGATAAATAGTACTCTGTGTACCAACTTTCCTCTAAAGTGTTTCATGAAAGGTCACTTGAGAAGGTGTCGTTGAACCTTAAGGGAGTTTTGAAATGCATTTGAGGAATGAGAGTGGGTTCTGGCAGAAATCCTCTGAAGAAGCAGGGATGGGTGTTGTAGAGGAGAATGCAAAAGTTAAGGGGAGTGAGCCTGTTTAAAATTGATTTGATTAAGTTTGGGAATACCAGCAGTACAACATAAGGGTCATGTAATGGTAAATGTGCTCTTGTACTCAAACTCTTGAGAGTTGAGAGGAGTGTTGTACGAACAGTGAATGTATGATTGTAGTTAACTCCCTGAATAGGGGAGTAAGTGTAAACCAGAGGTGTGCATGAAGTAAAACATAATCTTATTCTTAGAGAAGTGGTCTTTTTTTCTTTCTATAGAAAGTGGGATAACAGCAATATTGAGAAATAAATGTAATTATGACTAAAAAAAGGATTAATTTATCAGAAGACATTAGAGTTACTTGTCAGCCTGTATTTCAAATGTGGTAGAACATGAAATTAATTTTAGTTTAGTCTCTGCAGCAGGTCTTCAAGCTGTAGCTGTGTTAGCTCAAGATGTTGCTGTTTTCCTCTGCCTGTTCCTATTCTCCATGCTGGAGACCTTCTTTCTCCCTTTCAGATCTCATTATTGAACTGCCAGAGTAACTGGTGTTAACGTGGTTAATCTGCTGGATTAGTTCAAAGTGTAAAAAGAGGATTTATGTTTGGATTTTTTTTCTACGCTGATTGATTTTGTTTGAAAACAGAACACTGTGTCCTGAGAGGCTCAGTAAGTTGAAGCTGCTGAGCTGCAGCTGGAAAAAATTAGCACATTTATACTTGCCTGGATTGCTTGAAGTTACCTTTTTTCCTGTTTTGTAATTATTCATGTGACATTACTGAATATTCCTGTCACGCAATTAACTTCAGGCTGTTGAACCAGAACATGAAATTTCATTGCATGGTGGGATTCACATCTGCTTCTGTGAACTACTATTGTAGAAAAGTAACCTGCTCAAGTGAATAGAAGTTTCAATAATAATAAGCTGGAATGAGTTAATGGACTCATCCCTTCTAATTGCTTGCTGACGTTATACACACAGCTGTTTCTATGCCAAGTGCAAGCATTTCATTTGGAAGGAGTTGTTATAATTGATGGGTTTGCACATTAAAATAATTTACTTTGGTTTAAATATATTCACCCTTCTTACTTATTTTAATGGTCCCAAAACTAAGCATACAGACTTGACTAGCAATTTTATTTGGTATGTATTAGACCAAGGATATCAAAGGCTATGTAGTTTCACACTCAAATGTCTAACTCATGGTAGTTAACTGCATTTCAGTCTTGTATCCCCAAACCTTTTTATCTCAAAGTGAAAAATAAAGCAGAGGCAACTTTCTAAGGTTACCTTTTATAACTGAAAAATCCGAAGGTAAATTTGTTTCAGGGGTGTAAAGGTAAAATTATTCAGGTAAGCTTTATATTTTTATAACAGCACAGAACCTTGACATGTCAATATAGGCCAAATGCTAACAATTGTGGTTTAAAGTGCATGTTTGTAGTACATCTGAAATCAGTTAGCTTTTTGAGAAATGGCATGAAAAATCTAACGTGACTTAATGACATAATATCTAAATTTTTAAATGTAGGTTGCAACTACTGGCTTTTTGAATGAGGAGAAAAAAAACCACTTTGCTAATCACACACAACATCTGTTCTTTGGAAGGAGTTGCAGGAGTTGAGTTGGAATAGACTTGCTGGTTTTTTTTGAGAAGTGGTTATCTTAAAGGTAATCTTCTTAAAGAGTTACTTTAGGCAAAAGATGAGTACAAAACTCAATCCTGCCAAGTGTTGGGAGTGTTGGGTACTGACCCATGCATAGGTAAAGTAAATAAAGTCAATACTAGGACTGTAGACAAACCTTATTTTCTGCACCCTCAGTTTAGCTTAGACAGCAATGTCTGTTGCTGGAGATGGCAGGTTCTGTAGGACAGGAACTGTTTTAAGTACTTGTGCAGAAGAGGTGTCATTGAAACTGAAAAATATCCAGAATATTATAATTTTTTACAAGTAATGTAGATTTAATGATTTTAGGATGTAGTCATTTAGCTCTATACAGAAATCCTTATGTAGTAGTCTACAAATGCTATTCAACATACATAATAATAGGTACAGGTTAGTTATAATCTGCAGATACCCTGCCTGTATTTGGAGTTGGTTTTATGACATTGTAGTAACAGGCTGTCCCTGCCTCAGATATTTTGTATCCTAAATAGAATAGGAACCAGGGAATTGTATTCTGTAGTGATGAGCAACTCAACAGTACAGAAATAATAAATTAGTAAGATCCATTGTTTTGAAGGCCTTCTGAGGGTCTGTCCTATGCTGCTTGTTGCCATTGTCCCTGCCTGCAATAGAGTGCTCCCTCTTTAGATTGACTGAGGTAATTCCTGTACCCAAGCCTTTTAAAAGGATCTGAATTTATGTTTAAAACAGCTGAGATAATTTTCATCAGGCTCAGTTAGGGAACAACTGCAGGTGTTCAGTAATCAACAGGTGAAACTCTTTTGAGAAGGGGTGAGGATAGGAATGAGGAAGAGGAATAACAAACAGTTACAAGTGACCTGCTGGCATAGGTTTATTAACATAATTGTGCTACTGCTGGAGCGGTAGATAAAATGAAAGCCAGCTGTCCTTTAATGTCATGGAATAGCTCTTAAAACCCCCAGGATGGCAGTTGTTTGTTGCTAGGGAAGTTTGTCCTCCTACATTGCCTGGCATAATAGATCCCTGCTTCATGTGTAGTGTTTGTGTACAAAAGAATTAAAAGCAATCTCCTGATTGTCACTGCCTGTGTGTTCCATTGATCACATGATTAGCTTTCCCTTTGTTGCATGTACTTGATTTCCAGAAGCCTCAACTAGAATATATGGTCTTTACTTGTGTTTGTAGTTCTGAGCTGATCCTGGAAAAAACAAAGACATGTATGTTCAGGATGTTTTTGCATTGTGTAGCACACAAAAATGGATCAATGTAAACAGGAAATACTGTTCTTGGAATAGTAGTGTTCTGCTATAGAAAGGTTTTGCAAAAGAAAAGTCATCTAGTTGATGATGAAATTGATTCCTATTTCTCAGTGTAGTCCATGCCCCCATGTAAGGCTATCTCAAGGTTTGCCCAGCAATTGCTATAAGAATGCAATCAATCTACAATTTTTACAAGTTAAAACTCAAATTTTCACTTGTATTTTCCACAAGTTATTGGCTTGCTTGTATGAATAAGAACACATCTCTTTCATTTTACAGGTCATGTGTTGAGCAACATTGACCTGATCAGTGCAGCAGCAATAGTATTACTGTCTTGGCATTTTCAGAGTTGTAAATCAAGTTGCCTTCGTGCTTTTAAGGAGACTGGAAATGTGCAGCTGATTAACTTTGCTGTTCACGTCTGTGGCAGTAGGTGTGTAGGAGCAGTTTGTTTCGAGGAAAGGTGTTAAGGTTTTGCTAAAAAAGTTGGTGTTTATCAGTACTTGAAGTAAGGGGAGTGCCTGGAGATCAGGTGACTTTGTGATGTGTTTATGGATTTCCTGAACCGGGGATGAAAATGTAGCCTGAGTGTCAGTCCCCTAAAGCCTCTTTTGAAACCCCCTTTTAATAGAATCAGGCTGCTTTCGTCTCCTAATGACAATTTCCGTGTTGTCATTCTCCCTTTATTTTTATTTATCAATGACTGTTCATAAGTGAGTCTCTTGTTTGTCTTCAGCCACTGCTTGCAGTCAATAAATACTTCTGTCATTTCTTGGAACAACATAATTAAAGCTAAGTTCTTACTATTGATAATATGTAGTACTGGCTTCCTAAATGACTTGAGTGCATAAATTTTTAAATTAAAATCTAATTTTATTTACTCTACTTTTTTCTACTTAAGAGAAAGCAATATCCTGTTGGGTTTTATTGCTATTTATGGTTATAAGTGAGTAGTGAAAAAAATCAATATTGCATACAGATCCTCCGATAACAATAATAAGTAAAAGTTCTTTTTTAGCATCAAGCAGTCCTTAGTTTAAGAAAAGCTGGGAGCAGGGAGGCAGAATAGGATCTGTGTAATCTTAAGACAAATGTAATTACATCTACGTTAACTGCTGATTTACAGTAACAGTATATTTTACTCCTGCAAATGTTTTTTTGTTAAACTGAAAAATTTGAAAGAACCAGAAATATTCTTGAAATTGTTTGAGATAAGCAGTCTTCTATTCAGACTTGAAACTGTTGTAGATTAGGAGTCTACAGCATTTAGAGTCCAAATCTCCCTGATATGTCATAGTTTGTTAAATTGAGCTAAATGGCAGTAGGATATTTACTGCTGCACCAGGAAAATAAATTGTGTTGAGAATAGTAAAGCTTTTAGCTTTCTGTAAAACTTGCTGCTGTCAGCTGAGGGCCTGGGATTGAATTTTCTATATATTGCTCTGTGAATTGAGTTGGCTGAAATGCCACTTTCTCTTGGATAAATTTTTGTCTCTAGGCATTCTCAATTTAACTGCTGAACCAATTTGCCCCCTTACAGATGCATCTTTGTGTTAGTTTTTTCCCTCTCTGAACTTTCTCTCCCAGCAATAGGTGGAATCCTGCTTGGTTCTCATTATATTCTGCCTAGTAAGTGTTCAGTAGCAGCAAGTTCTGGCTGATGCCTAAAACACTCCAAAACACTGCCATCTGTTGAGAAGAAGTAAAACAAAAAATAATTATTTCCCTTCATCTTTGTCTAGAATTCAACAAAAATAAGAGATTTTCTAAACTTAGGGAAGTGGTAAGAAAATGAATTTTTGTATGAAAAGAAATATGGAGACTTAAATTAGGGGTTGCTGGAAAATGAACATATTTTTGTGATAATGCTGTCAATTCAAGTTCTGTTAAGAACCAGATGTTTAGAACAACCTGTGTTTATGGTATGTTGAGGTGAGTGTCTAAAGCATCTCTATTTTGAGAAAAGTAAAACTAGACTTCAGTTAGAGGCATGCAAATAAAACTGCCTCTGTTTCTGTTCCTCTCAAGTCTTTCCGCTGCTTTTTTAGAGTGTCTAATGTTAATTTTGGGGATTTTCTTTCAGTTTATTTGCTCACTTTGAGTTTGTAGAAGAATTCACAAAGATGGTGCTTTTATCACTAGTAGAAGTTTGTCCACTGATGTTTGTCTTCTGTGCTGTTGTATTAATCATGTGGCAGTGATATATGTGGGGTTTTGTATGCCTCATTGAGAGGGTTTCATTTGTATAACTGTCAGTAAGACTTCACAACATGACATAAAACTCTTTGAAGTCCTTGGTATTCACTTTTTTGTTGATTGATTGACTGGATGAAGAGTTTGGGGTTCAGAATTAATAAACAGCCATCAAACCCTCTTTCTTTTTCATTGGTGGGCAAACCGTGTCCTGGTTATTAGAGTCTGAAAAGGAGAGATTAAAATTTTGCTCAGTGGTCTGTGGGCTAATTCTTAGTAAGACTGTGAATGCCACTTTTCCTCCTCCTTTCAAACTGAAAAATCCATTTTGTCTTGCTGACCTTGTCTGATTTCTGTGTTCTGTGAAATTATTGCTTTTCTTTGAGTTGGCTTTGACTGTACTGGAAGGAGAGTATGTTTTAAAGTGCAGAGATGTAGAGAGCTCATAGAATCTCTAAAAGGGAAAAAGTGAAAAAATGACATTGAAATGTTTTTGCTGAAACATTCATAAACTACGAGCAATACTTTAAAAATAACTAGGAAGCTTACCCAAGAATCCTTTTTTCCTTTTTTTGGTAAAGAAAATGTTCTGATATTTTTCCTTGGTTTGTAATGTAAGATAGAGAGATTCTTAAGAATACCTGTTTACAAAGCCTGTATTAGCTGCTTTGTTGATGAATACTATAAAGTAATAAAATAAATGTGCCTTTGTGCATCACATAAAATGTGAAGGAAAAGTTGTGCTGTTCAATTGGACATTAATTAAGGAGGGAGTTCAAATTTCATTGATCTAAATCTTCTGTTTATTGTTTTCCTCATTTAAGAAGGGAAGGCATTCCTTGTGAACTTGTCTAATTGAGAGGTAATGTATGAGCACAAGTAACAAATGTCATCTTGTAATTTCAGTACTGAATCTGTTCAGACTCGAGTTATGCTATTCAAGTTGTTAAATACTACGTGTTGTGCAATTCAGCCTTTTTTCAGAAAACTTCTGAATGCCTGTAGCATTTTTTTTTAGGATTTGAGTTGATGTAATGTGCCAAAATAGTTCTCTTGGCAGTTCTGTTGTTAGAACTTGAGTTCCATGTACCAGAAGTAATGGAATTCTCTTTGTGTTTAGATGAAGATGATGATTTTGCCAATAAAAGAATTTCCCTGAAACGGAAGGAGAATGGGATGTCAGCACTTGGTTGTCCAGGAACAAATACTGGGAAAAAAGAAGAGGTAAAACCACAAGCTAAAAGCAAACCCCTCTCTCCAGTGAAACAGACTCCCACCTCTGCACTTGATTTCTTTGGGACAAGGAGTGTCCAACGCTCAGAAAAGAAACTGGTAGCAAGTAAAAGGAAAGAGGTGAGTACTGATGAGGTTCCTTTAGGCTACTCCTGTGTCTGATGGCAGCTCAAAATGAACAGTTTGACTGCAAGGAAGTACTTAACTGCTGCTCCAACCTCGTGTTACTCAGTATGATCACTCACATAGAAGTTGAGCTCTGATGATCTGTGTATGCACATCAAGTCCTCAAATACAAGTTTGGAGTAGTATTTCCATGTTTAATAAGATAGCACAAAGTTGAAGGTAGTATTTTCTTATTGCCCCTTCTCAAGTGACTTTTCTTGAAATCCATTAAGTTTTCTGTGGTTAGTGAGAGAAGGGATAGCTTATATTTGAGGGTGGAGGGCAGGCAGGAGAGGGAGAAGGTTCTTTTCACAAGCTTTATGGGGCACATATTCATGGAATAACAAAGCACCAAGTAAAGTATGGACAAACTTAAAAATTTCCAGTGTAGTTATTGATGTGTTTTTCAAGTGCGGCAACTTTGATAGCTTGAGAGATATTCAGCATTGTTAGAAGAGTTGAGATGTTTATATTATAGCATGGTCTTGTTTTGAATAATAAAAATCCCTTGAAAGTAGCCTTGTTTAATAGTGTTTAGGTTAGAGAGCTAGAAATTAATGTTGCATGTCTCATTCACAGTCCTTTTCTAGAAGCATACAGAAAGAATCTTTACATATTAAATTATTATATGACACAGTAATGGGGTAGCTAAATGGTTGGTTTTTTTTCTTTAATATAGCCTTCACAGAGCAGAGACAGCACACTAGATGATGAGGCCATTGCTAGGCAACTGCAGCTTGAAGAAGATTCAGAGGTAAAAGCTCTACAAATTTAATGCTCTATATCAAGAGCAGTTTGTTTAACTTAAAATTGTTTTTCTTTAAGAAGTTAAGATGGACTTTCCACGTATGCTATAACTAAGTGTAATAAAATTCATCAATATGTGCAAGCCTGGTCACACAGTTATTTTATAGGCGTTATTTCATTTATGTAAATAGAATGTATCACTTAATCTATTTTCTCTCTATCCAAACTGTCTGTGCAGCTGATGTGCTTCTAATAATCCTGCCTTTCACACAGAATTCACTTTCTGCTTCCTCATGTTTTGGTAGTGTTTTGATGGTGTTAGGTTTTTTTTCATTCTCTGGAGTAAAAAATTAAAAGTCATTGCTGTCAGACTAAGCCCTTTTCTGACCCAGAGATGGGGCAACTGAGAGGCATTTTAAAAACTTTGATTCCATTTTCAGTCTCATGTGAAGGGTGAGACAATACAGATGTTATAATTCACGCCATTACAATCAGAAGCCAACTATTTCTGACTGAAAATAGAATAAAAGTTTTTAAAATGCTTCTCAGTTGCTCCGTCTCTGGGTCAGAAAAGGGCTTAGACTGACAAATGCCATCCATAATCTGTTTTTCATGTCTTTTGGATTTTCTTAGAGTTGAGAAAAATGTGAATGACCCTTATATGTCTTAAACATTCCTATTTGAATCAGTACTACTCTGAGGGGAAGGTACACTTACACACATTTACTTGCTTTTGGGAAAATTTGATTTCCCACGTATATTTGTAATATTGAGTATTGTTTGAAATCAGTAGATTGTACAGACAAATCTGCACCTCTGAAGGTAAGGATGAGAGTAAATGAATCCAACTTTACCCTACTAGAAAGTTAAACAACCTGTCAGGAAAAATAATATGATGTCTTTCATTTGAAATGATCTTATCTCTAACAGTCAGAGTTTCTGTGCATCCAAGTACTTTATATCAGATGTATCTCTGCCTCAGTCTGCTTGGCACTGGGTGGTCTCTGCCCTTTCCCTTTCTCACTATACACAGGGAAGGTAGATTTCACTGGTATGGACACATATAAACAATGCCTGTGACATACAGGTTTTATAAAGTCATCTATTGGGATCTTAGAGCATGGCATGTTGGATTTCAATTATGAAAGTAATTTTGTTGTTCTCTTGTTGAAACAATGTTCAATATTTATTGGCAATAATGAACACTATTCATGAATAGAAAAGGTTTTCCCCAAGACACCATATTGGACAGGAAAGGTAACTGAAGGATCAGTTATCACTGGAGATGTCAGGTTTATGTTGTTAAGTGAAATAAAAATGAAACCAAACTGACTTGGGTGGGTTTTTTTACAACTAATAAATAACTTTCACAGTCATGCACTATTTGTTCTTACTGGTTCTTCCATCAGAGAAATCAGTTGTATGAGTATAAATAAGAGAAAGTTAAAGTATATTTGCTTCCCTAAAGTAAATAGAACTGACACTAAGAGCAGGGCTAAGGGCAGTAGTTAAATTCTCCAAAACTGACAGATTTTAAAAAAAATTATTTGTTGCTAGTAGTAAATGAGAATAAAACATTAATTCTGGAAACATCATAATTTTTAACAGGCATTGTTACTACTTGTCTTTTGGGACTGCTTTTGATAAAGGCAGCAGGTTACGTGTTGTTGCAGGCTGTTTGTTATGAGGTGCAGCCTTCAAAGTTTGACTATTTAAAAGAAAAGGGTACACAACAATAAAAAATATGAACAAAAAACTCCTTTGAAAACAGCTTATACAGAATGTTTCTAGTGCAACAAATCTATTTTTCTCACTAGGTTTAACTAGTCTTGCTTTCTGGGGGAGACAAGTAATTCTTCAGTGCCATTTCCAGAAATGTATTTGCCACTGGTAGAGCACTGTTTTTCTGTCTATGTGCTCACTTAAGAGTTTTTTAAAAGTACACTAGAGTTAGAACTTGTTTGGCATTAGCCTAAAAATCTTTTTTCTTTCTTTCTTTCTTTCTTTCAGCTGGAGAGACAGCTGCATGAAGATGAAGAATTTGCTAGAACTCTGGCCATGTTGGATGAAACACCACAGAAGAAAAAGGTTGAATTCTTTTTAAACTTAGGCTTTTAGGAATTGCAACGCTGGGAGTGTTCTTATTCAGACACCTTTGTTTTGAGACTTCCATACAAATACATAAAAACAGCAGGGAAGTGTTTTCATGGAAATAGCATACTCACTTCTTATACTTCCCTCCTGGCTTTTCCTTGCTCAGTAAAGGGTGTCGTGCCTAATCAGACACTGTGTGCTGGATGCCTCTGTTGGGAAGATATTTTGAGTTCTAGTCACAATTAAATGAAGTGTGTTGCTCTGTCCCTGTGGTAGCTTGGGACATACATCCCTGACTTTGGCATTGTGTGTTTATTTAGGCTCGGAAAAACACAGAAGGAGAGCAAACAGTACTGAGCATCAACAGCAGCCCTAATACAAGAGCAGGGTATAAGGAGTCAGAAAGAGGTAAGACACAGAAACTGAAAAGCATTGCACTAATTTATCATATTAATGAGATACATTTTTATATATGAGCTCTTATCCCTCTGCCTCCTTTCAAGTGATAGCAACAGACTCAGCTGGTGCAGCCAAGAATTACTCTGCGAAGCCACAAACGAAATCTGAACAGTTAAAAGGTTCTTGTGTATCCCCACAATCATCTGGTGGTAAAAAAGAAGAGATTGCTGAAAAGGAAAGAGGTGGTCAAAATTCACTATCAAGAGGAAAAGCAGCTTCAGGGAAAGAAGAGAAGACAACACCAAAGAAGGAGAAAGTTTCTCCCAAGAAGACTGAGGTAGGAGCTATCAAAATTAATTTAGATGTCTTGGTGGAGTTTGCAGGAAAATAGTTTTCATTTATTATAGGTGTCACAGTTGTAACTTGGTACTTTGAATCTCCTGGGCAGCTTTTAAGGATTTGAATTCTGGTAAGACTGTAAGTTCCTTTCTTACAGCAGTCGTAAAACTATGTGGAAAAAACAATCTGGCAAAGTGTAAATTAAACAGATGAAGGACTTGAGGTTCTCTAATGCCCATTAAGGTGTGCAGGTACATTGCAAAATCAGTTCTGTGCTTTCTCTTGTTTAACTTCGCTGGAAAACACAGAATGCAGGAATTCTGACACTTACTTAGTGAGTGACAACGTACTGATGTGGGTGTGGTGACCCTGAGGATCTGTTCTGTGGTTAGAATGATAGGTGGCATTGTTTAGGGATTTATATTTCTCTCCCTAGTCTCCTATTTTTTCTTATTATTAATACTCTATATAAGAGTAGAATTTAGTTTATCTGATTCAGTAACTGTATTTGTTGAACACTGGCAGTTACTTGCAACATTAAAATGTACTTGTTAATCATACAGTATAAAGTACCCCATTTTGACAATTAAATAGCAGTTGTAGTTAGAAGGGAGAGCCTGCACCTCCTTTTGAGGTGAGTTTTTAGCAGTTGTTTACTGATTAAGAAGCTTAAGTGTCTCATAAAGTCTACTTCAGAGTATTTCTACTTTTATATAAGTGTAGATCACAAATAGGATGTGAATTTAAAGTGACAATTTAAGAGTTAAGTGAACATGTACATGTGCAATAGATGAATCTACAGAAACCTGCCAATAAACAATGGGTACCTATTTTTTAAACTCTCACATTTTTGAAATATTTTTAAAAGGAACAAGGAAAAACACCTCAACACAAGCACCAAAAGGAGAGCAAGCTTCAGTATTGCATGTTAATGGATTAAAAACAAGCGTTAGAACTTGCTTTTCCTTTGGTGCATGCAAATGTCTTGAACTGTGAAGCTTGGGTTTATTTGGCTGTTTTTATATCTGTAATATGTATATTAATTTTTTTCCTCTCCTGACCCAGTCTATAAGTCCTGAGGACTCTGAAAAGAAGAGAAACAATTACCAAGCTTACCGAAGCTTCCTTAATCGTGAGGGTCCCAAAGCACTGGGTTCCAAAGAGATACCTCAGGTAAGTTTGGCTACAGGATTCTATATGTGAAGTGGAGTGTTTGGTAGACCTACTGCTGTAAGTAGTTTAAAAAATATCAACTTAACTGTTTGAAGACTGGTATTTTTTGCCAGTAGGAAGAACATATTAGAAAAACCTAAATTGTAATGCAAAACAGTGACTAAATGTAAGGAAGTATACTAAAGATTTTGTATTCAGAACTTGGTTTAGGAAGTCGTGATCATTAAAAATAGTTACTGGTCTTAAAGTTGAAGATTGCTGTCACTCATTTGATTCACATGCTACACTTGAAGCACAGAGTGCTACAAGTATGGTCAGGTAAACAATGTGTGAAGTTTTGTTGGTAGCTATTCCCATTTAAGCTTTTAGTACTATTACCTAGCTACGTATGATAGTCTTATTTGTAAAGTTTCATAGGGTACTTGATGTGGTAGAGGGTTAAAATACCTGATGGTTAAGAGCTATTTGATAGAATTGTATCAGTAATGGCATTTTCTGCAATGCTCTGGTTCTCAGGGAGCTGAGAACTGCTTGGAAGGGCTGACATTTGTAATTACGGGTGTTCTGGAATGTATTGAGAGAGATGAGGCCAAGTCTCTGATTGAACGTTATGGAGGAAAAGTAACTGGCAATGTCAGCAAGAAGACAAATTACCTGGTGATGGGGCGAGACTGCGGCCAGTCCAAATGTGAGAAGGTGAGTGTGCTCCTGTGCCTGGCCAAAACCAAAGTGGAACTGAATTGTTCCTCTCTTAACTGGTAATTTCCAGTATCCCTGCCAACAGGAAGCAGTGCTAACAATAAAGTGCATTTTTAAAATGAAAAGTTGCCAAGTGGTTTATGGCTTTTTTTTCTTTTTACTTCTGTGCATACATACAACGCACACACGCACATACATACATACATATATATATATATGTAAACTCTTCTTGTTGTTGTGTTCCTAGTCATAGTTTTTTCTTTGAAATGAATTATGGAAATCCTAATGTGACTTGATTTCACATTTAATTCTTTCTTTTGCTCCAGGCATCAACTTTAGGTACAAAAATTATTGATGAGGATGGTCTATTTGATCTTATTCGAACTATGCCAGGGAAAAAGTCAAAATATGAGCTGGCAGCTGAAACAGAGGTATGCTATTTTTTGCTTTGGTTTGTTTTTAATTGAAAGGAGTTTGTCTTCTGTTCCAGTAACAGTAACACAACAATCATCAGTTTGACCTTTTAGGTTAAAAGTGGAAATTTTTTGTTTGTGCTGAAGATAAATGACTCTACTTGGGAACTAAAGCTTATTTTCCTGCTCTGACATTATTCTGCATTTTAGGTACCTGACAGAGCAGGTAATTGCATCTCCTTAGATGGTATCAGGTTGAAACAAGGAGTATTCATTCATTCTTTGGAATAAGTAATTGTGGTAATGATACCATGTGGTACCCAGACAGGCCCAGAAATATGTAAACTATGTGTAAACGTAACAGATCTTGTCTTTATGTGGTACTTGAACTAAGAATATTAAAGGTAATTTTTTTCAGACAATACTGAAATAGAGGTAACAACTTTTTTGGGCACATTTAAATTTAGATTGTAGTGGCTGATAGAATGTTATTAAAATCTCTGTTGGCTCTAATGTGTGGTGCATTCATTACAGACATGACTTATTTATGCAAAGATACCATTAGCGTCCCAGGGAAAAGCAACTCTAAGCTTATTAGCTATCACTTTCACTCCTTTGAAGTGTTTTGGGTTGAACAACTTCTGCAAGTGTTGTTTTGCAAGAGCTTCAAGGGTGTCTGACCCATTTTTTCCCACCTGACAGTCATCAGTTTAGCACTGTAGGATGCCTCAGGCTTTGTGAATAAGGCGACTGCTTTTGGAATGACCAGAACACTTCCTGCCTCTTTTTTGTGGGTTGTACTACAGAATCTAGTGACATTGTTTAGCCATGCTTTATTTCTCAGAGAGTATTTCTGTATCTGCTCTTGAAGTTTTTTTAATCAATACATGAGCTTTGTCACTTTCTAAGCACTCCTGTAATTGTTTAAATAAATATGGTGTTTATTTACTGTATTTTTTTCCTTTAATTTCTTTTTAATTCTTTTATTTTTCTAAGGCAAAGAAAGTGGAGTCAAAACCCAAAAAGACACCACAGAAAGCTGAAGCCGGGAAAAAGAATTTTAGCCCCTATAAAAGGGAAGCTAATAATAAAAAATGCAACTCTACTCCTGAAAAAGGAGAAACCATCAGTTCTGTCAAGAAAGAAACCACTGCTGTTCG
Source organism: Ploceus nigricollis (assembly GCA_013399945.1). Lineage (NCBI taxonomy): Eukaryota > Metazoa > Chordata > Aves > Passeriformes > Ploceidae > Ploceus > Ploceus nigricollis. The sequence continues at coordinate 130,739 of VXBC01011969.1, forward strand.
AAAACTTACAGGCTTTAAACGTCAGACTGTAGAGGAGAAAGAAGCCCCAAAACCTAAGGGGAACTTGCTTTCTGAGGTTCATGAAGATGGCACAGAGAGATTGCTATGGGTAGATAAATATAAGCCTGTATCTCTTAAGGCAGTTATTGGACAGCAGGGTGAGCAAAGCTGTGCCAATAAACTGCTCCGATGGCTCAGAAACTGGCACAAGAACACCTTGGAAGACGGACAAGGTGACTGGTCTGGTTAATTTTCTCTGTGTTCTTTCATGCTAATCACGCTCCTTGGTTCCCTGCACGACTGAGGGCCTGAGTGGCAGCAGAGCAACTTTAGAAATTGGGAATAAGTTGCTGCAGTTTTTAGCAGCAACTGAGCCTGAGTTTTTTTTTTTTTGCAAAGTAGTTGTTCATTTACTATTCACCTCTCCACCTCAAAGAAGAGCAGAAAAATGTGTCTCAAAAGATTTTTTTCCCCAAGTCTGAGGTTTCATTTTTACAAAAAACCCCAAAATATCCTAGCTGTGATGTATCTAAAAATGGCCTTGCATTGAGCCTATTGATTTCTTCCTCAGCAAGAGGAAATAGGTTAGGCATGGCCAACAGTGAAGATACAGGATAAGAGCAGATCTAAAGGGCTGCTGTCGTGTCTGGGGATGAATTGTCAAGGTCCTGGCTCTGGCAAGAAGTGCATGTGTCAAGTAGACAGTTTGTCATCCTACAGACAGACAGGTTTTTCTGTGTTTAAAAGAGGGTTTAAGTTTTAGTTCAGCTGTAGTAGGTAGTGGGGGTTTTGTATGTGGCATGTTTGGGGTTTGGCTTAATTTGTTTGTGGTGGCGTGTGGGTTTGGTGGTGTTTTTGGTTTTTTGTGTGTATGATATGATTGTGAGGAAATTGCTGAAATGGTTGTATTACATTAATAGCACTTTCTGGTATTTTTCAGATCAAAATCACTACAAGTCATAAACTGTAAGCTGGTTTAAGCTGCTTTTACCTGAGTAGTTAGGATGCAGCTGTGTATGCATCTTTGGATGTTCTTCTCAGGCCTTAAATGAAGAAAAATTCCAATGATGCTTGATATCTTTAGGAGTGTGCAGTTTGTTTTGTAATTACATACCTAGGTAAAACCTGAATTTTTTTTTTCAGCAAAACCCAGTAAAACTGGAAGCAAAGATGATGGGACAGGCTTTAAAGCAGCATTACTTTCTGGTCCACCTGGAGTTGGTAAAACTACTACAGCTGCTTTGGTTTGTAAGGTGAGTTCATAGTAATGGCTGTTCCCAACACTTTTTTGTTACATATTAATTCTGAATCTGGATACAGCTATAGTGTGCAGGTGAGTATGCTCTGAATGACCACGGTCTGCTCTCAGCCAGGTTGCACCTGCTCAGAACAAGGTTACAGGTGAAAATATGTGGCTGTTTAAATACCTTTATCAGGTCTGAGGTGAGAAGGTACCAGTGGGTGTCTGCATTTCTTTCTGTTGCATTGACAGGAAGCATATCACAGTATGTTGAACAATTGGAAAGGTAAGCGTTCAGCACTGGTTCTGCAAGTTGGAGAATATTTGCACTTAGTGGGAGTCAAATTCTGGCAAGCTTTTTGAAAGCCTGAGGTCGTGGTTTTTATATGTCTAACGGAGAGATATTTCCCAGATTTCTTCTAAATTTAAATGCTACTTCAGGATGAGAAAAATTGACAGGGCTATGTGTCCATTGCTAAATCTGAATTTAGAAATCTGTTGTATAGAGTAACTCTTAATCCTTTCCCCCCTTCCCCCACTGCATGCCCTTGAGCTCTGTGCCAACAGGTTTATGCCACACCTAGAATTAGACTAGAAAAGGTGAATGTGCTGTCTTGGGCTCACTTTTTTTTCTTCAAAGCATAGTCTTTTCTGTTTTTGTTTCCTAACTTGGCTTGCTCTCAGCTGCCTCAGGACTCTACAGAGCATTTCTCTGTGCTCCACAGGAAATGCCAGCAAAACAGACCAAGGCTGTGTGTGCTCAGTGCTGTGTTCTGGCTGCCTCTGGCAGGAGAGTTTGCTGATAAAAGAGCAGCTGGGTTAAGTTGTGTCAGGGACTGACAGAGGTGTTAGTGCTGCTGAGGGAGTCATGTGTTTCTTATTGGTTAAATAGTTAAAAGCTTCTCTTTCCTGCAGCTTTGAGAGCCATGTGGTATGTTTCTTTGTTTTGCAGCTGGAAATACCATGGAACTTAGCCAGCCTTGGCTCACAGCTCTGTTTCTGTCCCTGCTGGCAGTTCTGTTAATCTTCCAGAATTTAATATGTGCCACTGACTCCAATGCTTCTGCATCCCCCTCAATTAAAACAAAACAAAAATCAACCAAACAAAAAAACCCCCAACAACCAACCAACCAACCAAAAAACCCAAAACATAAAACCAATTCAAAAAACACAACAAAAAAACCCCACCACAAAACAAAACAAAAAGAATCTCTTTTGTTTTTGTGGAACCTATCTGTTCCACACATGGTTATAAGTTTTTTTTTTTTTGAATTGCTAGAGAAAAGGAGTATAAGGGGAGAAACTAATTAAAGCTATATGATTTTTCACTGATCTGCATTCTCACTTTTTATGTGGTTTATGTGTTTGGACCAGGAGCTGGGGTATAGTTACGTGGAGCTGAATGCCAGCGACACTCGCAGCAAGAACAGTCTAAAGGAAGTGGTTGCTGAGTCACTGAACAACACCAGCATCAAAGACTTCTATTGTGGTGCGTCTGTTGTTTGAAGGAGATTTTTCTTTTATTAAGAGTCTGCTTAGAGGAAGGACAGAGCTTCCTTATTGCACAACAACATTTGGAATTTACCTTGCTTGTCAGGTGGAGAGACCCGGCTCTAACAGGGATGGGTTCATGTAGTAAGCTAAGTTATATTTCTTCTTCAATTTAGAATTAAATCTTGCTATTCGTAGAATGAGTTGTTAATCTGCACAAACTACTCAAGAACTCTGCAGTTGCTCCTCTGTTCCACGGGACTTGTTTCTAAGAAGATGACATGAGGTTATAGTCTGGTCTGTGAATATAGATTCATATGATCAAGTGGCAGAGCCACCACCTGAGTTGCCTAGGATCGGGTTATCTTACTTAGCATTGGGTAAAACTCTGAGCAAGACCCCTTTATTCCCATCTCATTTTCTTATCCATATTCATTTTCAGGTGCATCTTCATCAGTTAGCGGGAAACATGTATTGATCATGGATGAAGTGGATGGTATGGCAGGCAATGAAGACAGAGGAGGGATTCAGGTGAAGCCACTGTAGTTCCTAGCTAATGCCATTGCCAAGAGTGTGTGCCATATATCGCACAAGATAGTCAAGCCCCTCTGTCCTCAAGCCATGGTCCATAAACAAACTCTCTGCAGAGTACAGTCTAGAAGCCTGTCTTTGTGTAAGAATTGTGCGTTGGTAGATGGGGGAAAAAGGATACTTGTGTAGAAGAAGCCTGGAGTGATGAACTTGAGTGTGTGCACTTTAGAACAGGTACATTTATCCTAAGCCTCTCTAAGGTGACGTCTCACTGCAGTGGGAGGTTCATAATTTGGCTGGGACTGTTGCTCTTTTGCATAGGCAGTAATACTGAGTAATGTGTGGCATAGGCAGCAGCATCCTTTGTTCTCTTTAGTAGCTCCAGTTTTAGCTTCTGAGGATTTCCTATAGTCATGTGCAGTACTTTGATGGTAAAGAGCATACAGATTTTTAGCTCAGATGCAGGTATTTCCAATGCAGGAATGAAAACTGAACTGAATTTCACCTTCATTAGAGCTAGCTAAGTTCGGATAAGCCTAAAATGATGAAGCCTCTTGGAGCAGGGATGAACTGATCTTTTTACTTTCTGCTTTTTCATTCTTTGTGGCAGGGTGCAGCCAGAAAGCTGTGTGTGCCCTCTGGGCATAAACCAGGTAAAACTGGCCTTTGGAGAAATGAGTCTACTTCTGTAGGTGGACAGCTGTACTCTGGGCTATTGGTCTTCATTGCTTCTTGAAGACAGTTCCAAACATAACTGCTGGAAGTAGACAGTGGAAGTGGGTAGGCAGCAGTTCTCTTGCAGCTGAATAGATCAGGAAGTGAGAAACATAGGCAAGGGGCTAGGTTTGCACTGTGTAGAAATGTGATTACAGCAGGAGTGTTATGGACTTGGCACCTGTCAAGGATCTGATTTAAGGCAGGGACTAATGCTGCTTGGTATGACATTGTAATTGTTCTTATTATCCAGGTTATCTGATGGAATTGTAATGTATTTAAATTACAGGAGTTGATTGGTTTGATCCGACACACAAAGGTACCCATCATTTGTATGTGCAACGACCGCAACCACCCTAAAATGCGCTCCTTGGTCCACTACTGTTTGGATCTTCGTTTTCAGAGACCTCGTCTAGAACAGATCAAAGTAAGTAGGCTGTGGCTTTATGGACTGCACTGAATTACCATCAGTAACTTCAGTTTTCATGTGGTAGAGTTTATTCAGAATTGGATACACCACTTAATCGATCATTTCAGTGAGTAATTGCTTTTCAGAATGAATTGTCTTGAGTTTTTCTTCCCAAAGCCTTTTGGATTTTAGATGTCTGTTTTAAGAATATATCCAAAATGGGTTTTTATAAACAAACATGCTCTTTTTTACACCCATGGTAAATGGTGGTTTATGAGAGAAAATTTGAGCTATACGTGCTTTAAAAATTTAGGAAAATATACAGTGCTCTTTCATAGATGTGTCAATATGTTCTGCTGGGGCAAGAATTCATAGGAATTCTCTAGTGACAGTTTCTCAATTGTGATTACAGGGTGCCATGATGTCTATTGCATTTAAAGAAGGTTTAAAAATTCCCCCACCTGCTATGCAGGAGATAATCCTGGCAGCAAATCAGGACATCAGACAGGTCAGTATCCATTCAACATCAGTGACCATTCAGATAGCAGATTATGTACATTGAATTCAAAGTATTTGAACAGTAGTTTTATGTATAAAGATCAGGCTGTTACTGCTGGAGTCTTCCATTTAAATTCTATTATGCTACTAAATTGTAAATTTTGTTCTTTAGGTTTTACATAATCTTAATATGTGGTGTGCAAAAGACAAATCACTGACTTACGATGAGGCTAAAACAGATGCCAGCAGAGCCAAGAAGGACATAAAACTGGTAAGTGTCAAATACTGGATTGGCTTTTACTATCATATTCTGATATAATCACTAGGCTTTATAAACATCTTTTGAACTGAAGCACTGAATAAAGCCTAGGTGCCAAGAGCTATCAACATTTGCCACAAATAGTTGAAGAGAAGTATATCAAAGACTGAATATTTTGATATACTAGAATATATTTTGATATACTCATCTCTTATGTAAGATGCAATTATGAAGCTCATACTTCCCATCCTTTGTTCTCTGTTTAGGAGATAATTCTCTTAATATTAAAAATAAAATACAGTTCTTAAAACTGGTAAAGTTCTAGGGCGGAAATACTGAATGAGGAGCTTGTACTGATGAGTCAGGATACTTCTGGATACTAATTTTGTTGATACTGTGCTGTGTCTTACTTTGTGTTGACCTTCTAGCTGCTGACTTCTTGAAATGTCATTCATTTAGGGCCCTTTCGATGTTGTCCGGAAGGTTTTCGCTACTGGAGAGGAGGCTGCCCGTATGTCTCTTATAGACAAATCAGATCTTTTCTTCCATGATTATTCACTAGCACCTCTCTTTGTCCAAGAGAACTATGTTCATGTGAAACCAGCTGCTGCTGGGTGAGTTACTCCAAACCCTAAATTGACATAGGCTTTTGTGTCACGGAGTCAAAGTAGACTAAAACCTATCTGGATATTTCTGCTTTGTAATAAAGTCGGCTTCATTTTTTTTCCAGAGGTAATTTAAAAAAGCACTTGGTGCTCTTGAGTAGAGCAGCTGATAGTATATGTGATGGTGATATAGTGGACAGACAGATTCGTAGCAAGCAGAACTGGAATCTTCTTCCAACACAGGTGAGCACTTAACACTCATTTTCTGTTAAGGGGGCTATCCAGTGTTAAAGGTGGATCTGTGGAAATTGGTGTTTCAGTATAGTTATATGATCTGTATAGTTCTTACTTCATGTAGTATTTTCTGTTCCACTGGTGATCAGAAGAGTTTCCTATATCCATATTGTTGAGCCCATGCTGCAACATGAAATGAAGTCTTCTGAAACTTGGAAAAGTTGGACTGTTACAAAGCATAGAAGCACATGGTGTGTGTCACTTGTGCTGTTACAAGCCTGCTCTGTCCTTCCTCTCACCAGGGTAGGATTTCTCTCAAAGCATAGAGGACTGAAGCTTGGTCACTGTACTTCTTTTAATGCTCACTGAAACACTGACAAGACTTGTGCTTAAAGGATTATGACTGGCATCAGAGAATGCATTTTAGGTGAAATTAGCAGGTACCTCTGGATGTCATCTAGTTCACCCCTCTGCTCAGTACAGGTCCGAAGAGCTGAATTGCTTAGGAACATAGCTGACTTGATGTAGATTGCAGTGTTCTTTGGAAATGTCTCCTTCACCATGTCTTTGTGTTGGAGATCACTTGTTTGTGTGAAGTCAGCTATTTGACTGCACTCTAAACTGGACATGAGAAAAGGCCATGTTTTTGGGTTGTTTGGGTTTTTTTGGGTGTTTTTTTTTTTTTTTTCTAAATTTTGAAACCCAGATAACTTCACAGGTATTTTAGAACATGGTCATGAATAGGATGGTACAAGGGGTGAAGATGTAACTTAACAGGGATTGACCAGAAATAAGCAATTGAGAGAGTTCTCTTAAAATTAGCTGTTTCCACTGTGGCCCTGTGTTGACTACCCCTCTTCCCTGGGGACAATACAGTGCAGGGCATGGTGTCCATGAGACTTTCAGTGTGATTTGAATTTGGCATGTGTGTTACTTTTTCAGGCTATTTATGCAAGTGTTCTCCCAGGGGAGCTGATGAGGGGTTACATGTCCCAGTTTCCTGTCTTTCCCAGCTGGCTGGGGAAATTTTCATCCACAGGCAAACATGATCGTATCATTCAAGAACTGGCAATGCACATGAGTCTCAGGTAGTACTGACATTCCTCTGATACAGTTCTTTCTTGTGCAGTTCATTACCTACCATCAGTTCCTTGCTGTGCTTGGTGCAAACAAGTGACACATTCATGTGTTCTATGAATGTGTTCCTGTGTTATTGGTGATGATTTTCTCAGTGCTTAATTTGTACGAGTCAATCACAAGTACCTTGCATTTTTATTTTTCCCCTGAAGTTAGAGATGAGTTTATCAGTTAGAGATGTGTTTCTCCAGACTGTTTGGTGTTCAAATACCTTGCATTGGTTATTCCCTGATGAAGGTATGGCAAAAGGAAGGGCACAGTACAACTTGCAGTTTGCTCTTAAGGCAGCTGATTGTTGATTTGCTGAGGGCCTCCTTACCTATTTGTTCTTGTCTTTAGAAGCCAGTGGTGCTGGTTGGACAGATTTACTTACTCAATACTTTATTTTCAATTTGACAAAGAACTCAGACATGCAAGAGGACAGTAAATATGGAATATTTGTCGTATTTGCGGGATGCACTTGTCCAGCCCTTGAAAGACTTGGGAGCGGATGGTGTACAACAAGCTATAACATTTATGGACTCTTACTGCTTGATGAAAGAAGATGTTGAAAATATCATGGAAATAAGCACGTGGGGAGGCAAACCCAGTCCTTTTTCAAAGCTGGATCCCAAGGTAAAATTCACCAGTGAATTTTTTTGTTTTCTTCCATATCTTAAAAAAGAAATCCTAGAATAATTGCTATGGTATGGATGTGCTTTGGAAAGGCTGAAGTTGGTGGACCAGCTTAACCATAATTGACAGTAGGCTTTGTGAATCAGCTGTCAAACATACCACGAAGTTCAGGGCTAAGTCCTAAAAGATAATCAGGCTGTGCTTCACTCAGGAGTCTTACACTTTTTGTTCCTGGTGTAAAGGATTACTAGGAGTCAGTTGTGTCTTGCGTATAGAAGCAGAACACAGGAAGGACAGAGAAAGCTGGTACCTTTCTACAAGGAGGCTCTGGCTGTAAGGTCTGTGTCCTTCAGGTACAGCCGTCCCTGCCTGTCTTATCATCCTGCAAAGGAGGAGGGATGCACAGCTGCCTGTGTTACAGAGCAGGCACTGTCTTCAGAGGCTGCCTTGCAGCTTGCACCTTTCTCAGTCCTGTCAGACAGAACTGCCACACCTGGGGTGCTTCATGTGCTGCTCTTCCAGCATCCAGCTACTGCACTCCAGTGGTTGGGATCCTCACCTGGTACACGGTGAGCTTAAGCTCAAATTACTTTTACAAACTAGGCAGATGTGATCTGAAACAGGTCAGGTGCTCATGGAAAGAGAAGAACCTGCTGGTAACTAAACCTACATTACTATCAGTCTGAATATGCTGCGTAGTCTGGCAAGTGTACAGTGCTGCTGAAGGGGACTCTAGTGTGACTATGCTGAAATTATTGTAGGCCTAAGCAAGAAGCATCTGAAGGTACACACTTTTTGAGGATTACGTGGGACTTGTTTAAAAAGACCCTTCACCACACAGCTCTTAAATGCTTTCTGTGTCCTTTTGAGAGAGTGTAATCTTCTATATATCTTTGGTCTTGTCTTTCCAAAGGAAAGTTGATGTGGAATGTCTCAGTAAGTTGGTTAGCTAACAATCTACGGTTCCTAAACTGATGCTCAGTTTCTTTCCTTCCACCCTGCCAGGTCAAAGCAGCTTTTACACGTGCCTACAACAAAGAGGCACATCTGACTCCATATTCACTTAGTGCTGTCAAGGCATCTAAAAGGCAGTCGGGATCTGCAGCGACCTTAGATCTGAGTGAAGACTTGACTGTGGAAGAGATCCAATCTGATGAGGATGAGCAGGATACTGTTGACAGTGATGCAATGATTAAGGTGATTTAATTTCCTCAGGATTAAACAACCTCACTGAAGTGTTGGGGCTTTTTTGTTTGTGTGACTTTTAACATCATCTTAATGAATTAAGAAAAAAAAATCATAGTAGATATTAACTAAATAATCTCTCAGCTTTTAAATTTTTAACTGGTGGTAGTGGAAAAATCTAAGTTACTTCCATCCATTGTCTTATGTTGGACCAAAGTGAGACATCACTTTAAATCTAAAATTCTGCATCCACTTCCAAAACTTAGTAATATTTCAGGTGTTGATGAGGATGGTGCCAGTGGCAAGGAGCTACCACAGGCCTGTGCCTGTGGTTCCTGCAGATGCCAATTCTAGTAATACCTTTGTAGGTATCACCAAATTGAAAGGGGAGGCAAGGAGATGGCTTTTTCCTTAACACTGACTACATTTTGACTTAAACTTTTGTCAGCTGGATTTTAAACTGTCTGTATATTTCTGTTTGTAGCAAAAAAAGGTGAAGTCTTCCAAGCTCCCAAAAAGAGAGAAAAATGAAGAAACAACAAAAAAAGAAGGGAAAAGAAAAGAGAAAACAAGACATTTAGAGTAAAACCTTACTTCGGACACAGCTTTGCGTATTTAACTTCTACCAGGAACATGAAACAGATCCAGTGCTGCTGCTGGGAAAGTAGAACCAGTGCATTGAAAATGCTCCTCTTATAGAGGTGCTGTAGCTCTTGTGCTCTCACACTGCTGTGCTTATTCCTGACATGGTACATGTTACAAGCTATAACTGTCCTTGTGCAACAGACACCAGGTGCGTGAACATGCTGAAAATGTCATGCTTAGTTACCTGGCATTTCTATGAGTCTTCCTAGGACTTCAGTATTTTTTTTTTTTTAATATAAATTCCCTGACATTATGTGGTGAAGTCTTGTAAATAGTACATGATGCAAAAACCCCATACATAAATGGCTTATTTGTACATTATAGAAATTAAGCAGTATATAAAATTACAATAAAATGTTTCATAGGACTCTTTTAAAGCTTTGTTTAAATTCATGGAGTGTTCTGTCCTCTCTCCTTTATTCCACAGTTTTGTCTTTCCTTCACGTACGTGATGTGGCATTCCTCTTTTCCTACAGCTTCCCTTTTGTTCACTTAGAGACACAGAAAAGCAGTGAGGGATTTACATCCAAAACTTGAGTAGTCTGTACTTGTATAACTTACACATCTTTATTCAAAACCAGAAAGGAATATTTAAAGAGTAAAAAATGTTTAATTGAAAATATTCATAACAGTTCAGAATTGATACTGAAAAAGAGAACAGTAGGAAGGTGGTTTTTCTTCCTGCCACTCACACTACAAAGATGGCCCTGTGGTTTGTCTCTGGTGCAGATGAAATGCAGATTGTGTTTGTAATAATTACCAGTTTTATTACTACAATAAACTGAAGTAAAAAATTTATCAACAGCTAAATAGTTACAGATATCACAAAATAGAAGTGACATGGTTGTTATTAGGCCTTTCTGGGGAAGAGATGTGTGATGTAGTCATAGAGCTTTCCTTGCTGCTTGCCAGCCAACACAAGCAGTTCTGGAAATAAACAGAAGTGGTTAATTATATTCTGAGATACTGTGACAGCAGATCAGGAAAAATAAAATCAACTAAAAATTCCCCCAAAAAATTTGAGTGCATTACTGTGACCTACAGCTGAATTTTCATATAAGGTGTTTGCAATAGTAAATTGCAATTATTGAATTTAAAAATTCAAATTATTGAAATTATTAACATTATTGAGGACCATTGTTAACTCATTTTCAGTTACCATTTGAAAAAAAAACCCAGTCCTTCATCTAAGTCTTTGGTATAAACAGAGCCATGCTCTAATTCTTAGAAGAATGAGTATTTCAGGCCAATACTTGTTGCTGCTATCCTGGGATAGATTCTGTTAAATAGACAAGTTAAGATTACGTAACCTGCATTTAAGATTTGCTCCTTCCAGTTAGTACCTCTCTTGCTCTCCCTCCCTTTCTCTTCCCCTCCCCCCCCCTCTCCCCCTAAACCTGTGCTGGAAGAGCTGGAGAAGTTTGGATGAGGCTGAGATCTTCAAACTGTTCTCTGTGCTACTCAAGCACACCTGGTGTTCAGGAACATGTTCCAAAACAGAACAGCTTGTGGATGTTAATGTGGTCATAGGGGTAAACTGAGTTAAAGCACAATTTAACAACCAGGTTAGTTGCAGTAGTAAAATCTACTGGTGTTTGTGTGCTTGTGGGCAAATAGGTGATAGAAGTGGGTCTCAAGTTATCTGAGGCATTGACCCAGCTCTAGGTTAAGATTCCTTACTAGGAAAAACTCCAGAACTGTCTAGAATGAACCCTGTTAAGTAAAAAGTACAGACTGTAGGCCATACCTGAATTTATTGGTCCTCATCTTCTAGTTTGAGGTACTCTGTGCAGTCATTTATTTTCTTAAGATCAACAGTGTTAATCCTTTCAGAACACATGGGACACACATTTTCAGTCTGTAACAGGCTGTTTTAAAGGAAGGGTAACTGGTCAAAAGCGAATTCTAACATTTTACAAAGGAAGTTGGGCCTGAGGCGCAAAGCCTAGAGCAGAGTTCTGAGCAGTGCTGTGTAACAAGTGCAGGACAGGGCAATGGCCGCTTCTGTCTACGTTTTCAACATTTGAGAACTAACACCACAGGAAGGCTGCTGTTTGCATTTAAACATATAACAAAGGAGGTTTAGCAGCTCCTGAGTTCCTGAAATTGGAACAGACCTCTCCCATCCCATTGTCATGTGTGATTATCAGGGACAAGACATTATTGGTGCCTTAGTCTGTACCCAATTCTGTGTGCATTTTGTTTGTTTTGGTGACTGCTGGTGTGCCTGTGTTCCAGCCCTGCCCCCGTTATCAGGCATTCTTCCTGGACAGAGCTGAGAACTTACACAAGCTCACCATCCATCTTCATTACTGTTCGTGTTGGAGCCCTGCATCACTGGCCCAATTCTTTTATCATATCCTATCATTTTGGTTAACTTTGAAGCAATATTCTATGAGTGTCAATAAGGTGCAACTACCATGTAAGGGGAATTCCTCTTCCACCCAGTCCAGCTATGTTTTTAGTACCAAATTATCCATTAGCTGCTAAAATAGGAAAAAACAATGGAATACTGCAATAGAAAAAAAAATCCCAACTTACTTTTTGAATTCTGAGTAGAGGGCAGGAAAGTCACAGTGTGGGCAAACTGTCCAGTCATCACGTACCATGTGCCGACCCTGCACACAGAAACTGCAGGTAACTGAGGGGCAAGTGCTGCCCGGCTACAGAGAGCATTTACTTTTGAACCTTATTATGAGAAAGTCTCAGCAACTAAGATCTTGAATTAAAAGCCCCATATATGTGTTACTGTAGCTTGATTACTGTGTACATTCTGTAACTAGAAAAGGAGCTCTCACAGATGCAATGTTATCATTTGCATTCCTCTTTTAAAAATGGAAATCTAGGAATATACTGAATTACAGTGTTTAAAATTCTTTTAGTTTGGCAATCCTAGAATGCTATCTGTAGATCTGTATCCAGAGCTGTACTTAAATCTGCTGGCATTTTTGGTGTTGTATATGACATACCAAAAATGCCCCCAAAGCCACAGCACCTGAGCCCAGTAGGTCACATTCAGCCGTCAAGTTTGTGAGCCTGCCTGGCCTTTGCCTCTTTAAGCTACATTTTCTCTTTTTTGCTACAGTTTACTAGTTTACTTTTGATAGAAGGAATGTGTATGTATCTTTTTAATGCTATAAAAACACAGCAGCACCTTGAACTATATACCGAGACGTTTATGCTGTAATAACGATATGCAACAGCAGACTCTTTTGACTCTGACTCTCATTAGATATTTGAAAATGCCACAGTCCTAATGTCTATAAACACCTGTGACAAACAAACTGTGACAAAGATGGAGCCTAAATAAATATTGTGTAACATATGTTAACATGTACATTGTGTTTGGCTCATAAAGTTATATTTAAACCCCTTTGTTTTCCTAAAGATATTACTTCTAAAGTATACCTGTCATCTTATTCTGCTAAACCAATAGAGCAAAAAGACCCCCACATAATGGATATTTTTTTTTTTTTGGTGAGACTTAATTCTTTAGTTTTAATAAAGAATGTTAACTCTAACATTTGTTTCCTGTTCAAGTAAGTTCCCTTTTTTCCCCTGCAATATTAGTATGACAATTTATGTGAGCCCAGTAAAAATTATGTTAGTTATACAGTAGCTGTACAGTAACTTCCACCAGGAATGTATGCCATCCCTGCGTTTTCAGTACACTCTAAAGAAACAAAAAATATTAGAACTTCTCATTTTTGTAGGGATGAGTAATGTAAGAAATGCTGAGGTGACTGCCTGAAGCACTAGCATTGGGTGTGCTTAAAAATTCCCCAAAACAGCTTTTTGAAAGTTTTGTTGGTTTTTTTTTTGTTCAGTTGGTTGATTTGGTTTTTAAAATTTTTTTTAATTTTAAGTCTTGGTAGCTTAGGGGAGGAGAGCTGTGCCCTCCACAAGCTCCTGTACATGGAAAAGGAAAGAGGGACTTCTGTTAGTTCTCTGAGCACTAGAGCCCCTGGGCAAATGGCTGAGCTGGGAAGGCATCAGCAGCACTAGCCTGTGTTCTCCCAAGTGCACCAACTGCCCCAAATGTGTGTGCTGGGGATTCCTGGTGCTGCACCTGCTTTCTCAGGAAGCTGAGGCCTCCCAGAATGACCTCCTGAATTTACTGGCACCCTCAAGTGCCTGCTACTTGTAGGTGGCAAGTGAGGACACTCTTATGATAGTCAAACACAAAAAGAAATTTGGCAACAGATTAGAAAAACCCATAAATGCATAAAAATATCTAACTTGGATCCACTAGTAAACTGAAGAAGTTCAAATAAACTTAATTTTAGAAGGGAAAGCAGCTTTGCCTTTACTGTCACAGTGCAGAAAGCACAGCAGACACTCACAGTTGCAATGCAATATGGAAGGTTGTTTTTACAGCTAGGACACAGAAGTTCACACTCTGGGAGTTGGAAAGCACAGTAGGGACAGGCTGTTGTTGGCTCTTCTGTTTCACTTGTGTCCCGACGTCTAAAACAGAGATACAGCTGTGAATAAAACCCTCAAGCTGTTTGAACTTAACAAAGCTGTTTTACAATGCCTTTGATATTTAGCAAGTGCTTTTCCTTTGAGTTACTTGCCTAGCTTCCAGCTGTTATTTTACAATCTATTAGCTCCTTCCTTTTAAGTATCACCCAAGCTTCCTCAGAATCACATCAACTCAGAAATAATAGGTCATTTTCCCTTTAATTAGAAATGCCACCACCTTTTAAAAGGTGTAACTAATCCTAATACTTTATATGATTTCAAAACTCAGGGTCTATATGTATTGACTATAAAGCTATGGCTTCCTTGTTTCAGAGTTTTTCTGTGGCAGGACCACAAAGAACAGGAGTACCAAAAAACTAGCTTCCTGGTAGGATTATACAGCTTCTAACTGCCTCCAAAAAGGCAGAAGAGTAGTAAGAAGAGTTTCAGAGAAACACCATAAAAACCAGTATCCATAAAAAAGCTATGTAAGCTGAGACTCTTCAAGTCCTGAAAAGATATAACTGATAGAAGGGAAATAAATAAAACAAGGAGATGTCTAAAATCATAAATGACACAGAAAAGGGTAGATCTCTCCCAAGAGGAAAACTATGAGGCCTTAAACTAGCTAGAGACCAGTCTTGACACAATGGAACTTGTTGTAGGAGTCAACTGTCATTAAATATTTACATCAGTTTAAGCAGAGCAATTGGGTAAGCTCATGGAGAGCTTACAGACTTCATAAATAAATACCTAAACCACCAGTATGAGCTCAGCAAGTCCCTGAGCCTTGGTTAGAGCCTAGTAGAATAAATGACAAAAGTGTTACATATGCTTGCCCTGCTCTTCTACAATTACCTATGCTTCCTCCTCTGGCAGAAAATATTGACTAGGATCAAAACAAAACTTCAGATAAGGAAGAAAATGTCAGGAATTAATATATTTTATTTGCCCTCCCATTCTATTTTATCTTAGCCATTTAGTAGTCTAAATCACAGAAGAGCACAATGATGCTGCTGTAATAGCCAACAGTTTGGCTGTGGAGTCTCAACTAGAAACCAGCTAAACCTGTGTGGCTGCACTTGTGTCTGTAGGGAGAAGATAGAAAACACTATTGCTGGTTCAGAAGCATTTCAAATGCACGTTGCATTTAAGGCTTATCACATTAACAGGAAGTCTTTAAATCTCAGAAAAGGGTGGAAAATGGTTCTTAGCCTTTCAAATATAAGACAGTGAAATAATGTGAAAACAATCTACAGGCTTTATGAGCAAAAACAGCATTGTAAATAAAGCCTTGAAATAAAAGCTGTGTGCATTTGATTAACATCACTCACCTGACCATTGTTTCAATTTTCTTTTTGTATTTTGGATCTATTTTACTCCGATACTCAGGTCTCATCAACATAGCAGCAAAACTGAAGGCTGAGTTTTTCAACCCTGCTCGGTGACACTCAATCACAGCTGAAGTCAAGATTGGCACAATATCTGTCATAGAATGAAACAATGATGTCAAATATTTATTTACCAATAATAATGTTTAAAACTTCTAAGCTAATATAGCTATAAAAGTACTGATGGAAAAGGCTATTTTTCTTCTTTATCATGGTACACAGTTGTACAATTTGGGGCATTCCTGGAACCATATACAAGAAAACCATTGTTTCACCTCTCACTGCCTCACACTCCTGAAGCTCAGCATGGCAGCAGGAATGTTCTGATTTTAACCATTTCTCCCAAATCTTATCTGCACTCTTTAAAGCCTACTTTTTAGTCTACATTTTCCATGTACCCAAAAATAATTTTTTAAAAAGATCAGTTAAAATTTTGTAATGACGTCCCAGAACGAGTCAGTTCATTACACACAATCCTGAGACTGTGTGTGGTTGAGGCTGCTCAGTATTGCAGTAAAGTGAGGACAGATTAAAGTTCTGGTGAGGATCCCATCCTGGAGGCTGTGTATGGAAGAGCTGCTTGGAGGAGGATGCAGAGCACACTGTGCAGTTACACTCTGTTGTTGCCCACAGGATCACAGGGGGAGGATGAACCTTGCAGTGCAGTGCTGATTAATGAGTTGCCCTGCAGAGCACAGCTCCTCTGCTGTCAGCACTTACGTGATGGAAACTTGCTGATGTTGTTGGCTACACGTATAAGCATCCGTGCTCCCTTCATGTGATCACCACGTTTCACGTGAATCTGGAACGCAGCAAACAAACCACATTGACTGCAGCCATTGCAGAGTAATTCCTGCAGCCTGCTCTTGGCATTCATTCATCCTGCTGGGAGCTGCATGCCAACAGCTCCTTCATGAAACTGAGCAGAGCTGGACTACAGAAGAGACCAGAGACCTCAGCATGGCTCTTCCCCAGTCTTTCTGGCCTTCAGCCCACTACTTGCAGCTCTTGCCTCACTGCTGGTAGAGCGTGAAGCCGAAGCTGGCTGTAGGAATGGATATCCTGATGGGCATCCATGGGTTAATGAACAGAAATCATTTGAGCTCCTGCTTAATTTCATTTACAGAAAAGCAGTGATCTATTTATGGATAATAACCTCAAATACAACAACAACAACAATAATAATAAATAGTTGTAGCACAGTATTTGTAAGCATGAATGCAAAAGAAAAACAGAAGCCATATGTAATTTTCAATTATTCAGTATTTAAAAAAAGAATATGCTACTCAAAGCGGCAGAAACTACTATGGATTGTCCTCCTGAAGCTTGGTGTTAGCATGCACTTGGATTCTGTGATACAATCTATAAGACAATATAATTTATGTACACAAAACATCCATACATACAGTTCAATAAATCAGATACTGCGCAACTTACACATCAGTTCAATTTCTCAGTTCCTTACCTTCACTAAAATATAGCTGTGTAGAATCATAAGGTTTGTAGCCATCTCAGAAGAAATTTTAATCTTCTGGGTCTTTAACTCTGAATACATACTGAAAAGAACATCATGTGCATTTCGATAGTTCCCTTAAGAAAAAAAAAACCCAATTAACAGTAAATTTAATTTTTCATAAGAATATCTTTACTAATGACATATAGGGAAGCTGAAGTTATGTTGATCCTTTGAATAAAACCATTGCATGACAATTTCTTCGGAAAGTCACAAGCAGCTGCTTGTCACAGTATCCTAAACAATATCAGCCAGGAAATTAAAAAAAAATTACACTGGGAGAAGTAATCTAAACAGTAGCAAAATATATATGATGGCAATTTAATATAATGAGCTTTAAAAGTTGAAGACATTTTTAGAGTATTTAAAGATTTTATTGTTGTTGTTGTTGTTCAATATCAGATATTCAAAAGCTACTTTTTAAATGTTAATTTAGCATACTTTTACTTTATCATTTGCTATGGCGACTCCTTGCATCTGCAACCAAACCCAGAAAGTGTCAAGGGCCAGTTAAAATTTGAATGTTACTTCACTAGGTTATACTGTTTCAAGGTTATGATCAAGGATTATCCTGAAACCACAGGATTTCATTAAATTATCAATGTAGCTGAAATCAAGTAGTGTTTTGCAATTAGTCTATCCCTAGTTTTTTTTTCTTGCTTTGTTTTGGGGTTGTTTTGCTGATTGTTTTGGGATTTTTTGCATTATTAGAAGCTGAGAAAGTCATACTCTTTGCAGCTGGAAGCATTTAAAGGAAATTCTAGTTATTTCAGCAAGCATTTTCCTTTGCCTCCCTGTATTTCTCTATCAGCAGATGTTTTCACTCGACAGAGCAATCTGTAATGTTTTGTTATACACTACAATTGAATCAAACAGTGAAATTTGTGTGAAACAGCTGAATATCACTTCAGAATTAGTTGCTGGAAAACAACATTATTCTTTTATATTCTATTACTGACTCTCAGTATAATACAGTCTTAAAATCAAGTGATTACATAAAAACAACTTCAAGGAAAATGGCACTTAAAATGGCATACCCAAAGAAAAATACCAAGCAGTATGACTTTTATTTTTATTAGATGGATTTTTAAGGAAAGAACAAACTATATTAGTGCAAATTTCACAATCAAGCTCACTGAAATTTGCTGAAGGAAGAGGGGGCTGATGTAAAACTGCCTCTGCAGAAGAAACAGGTACTGCAAGATTGGTGCTTTTAATGAGACAAACATTGTGCTTCTTATTACACTGTTGCAGAACACATTTATACCACTAGGGAATAAGAAATACATGACGAGATACTGCATTTTAGATAAAAGTTTTCAGATTCAGAGATGCTAGTAAATATTTAAACCCTTGAGCCTTTGCATTTTGTGCTTATATAATTAGCACAAATACATTATTCACTTCTATGATGGATTGGGAGATTTGCTCGTCAAGGGTTTCAGAGGTTTTTCCACTCCTTAGCCCAATGCTGCGGAGCAGCCGAGGAGCAGCCCATAAATGTTAATTTGCCTGGGTTATTCCCGAGACTGCTATTTTTCCTTTAGAGATTTTTCTTTTACATAATTGAAATGAAAAGCAAGCAGTGTTATGGAAGGGTTGTTGCCATGGCTACAGAGGAGAGTGAATAATGGAGGTGGCAGCTATTTTCCTTCCAGCCCCCTCTCCTTTTATTTTTTCTATTTCTAACTTTAGCAACCCATTACAAAGGAAAACCAAGCTTAAAGTAAGCATATGTCTGGTTCTTCAACAGAAATCAACTCCTCTGCCCATTTTCCACTGATAAAAGTCAGGTGCTACAACTAAAAGATCACTACCAAGCCAGAAACCATATGTAGAAACGGCAATTCTATGACCTGTAATACACAGAAAGGTAAAGTTACAGGCTGTCTTAATCACTATGTTTACTTGAATGTAATAAAGAACACAGATAGTTTTCACAAGTTTCTTTTCTTCCCAATATTTAAAATACAGGTGTGAGTCCACAGGTTGTCCCCAAGTCTACTTCCAAATTAAAAACTGAACTTGAATATAATTAAAAGCACTGGTACATGTCTTCTCTAAGTAGAATCCTACACAAATAACAGCACCCTAAGTAGGGTACCTAAGGAGGTAGCATGAGAGATGCCAGCACATCAGAGAAAACAGACTTACCTGAACACTGCTCCTCCCTAGCAATTATTATGGCAGTTCTGGCAGCATCTCGGTGCTGCTTTAGGGCCATGTACAAGCGGAACAGGTACTTGGCATCCTGAATGAAATCATACAAAATCAATTAATACTGACCAAATTTATACTGCTGTATTCCCTTTCTTGACTTGCTCATCCCACCACCACATTCTCCAAAGCAAGCAGACAAGCTTGCTTCATGAAGAGCTCTTTGTACGAACACACTCCAGCTACGCCACAGTCACCTGCAGGGTTTGGCTGTTGCCCAGACACAGAACACCAATGCCAAGGGCCCGAGGGAGTCCTGGCAGGTGCTGGCCAAGCCCTGTCAGGAGGGATGCAGAAAGCCACAGACCACTATGCACATGGAGAGTTGTACAGGGGGAAACCAAACAACTCCTGCTCTGTGGGCATTTACAGTGTCAGAAAAAAACCCAGGGTCTCCTTTTAGAAACAGAAGTCTTGCTAGAAATTGAGTTACGGATCTAGATGCAAACATTGCTTAGTATGGATGCAGACGACAAAATCTGGCCCCTAATGAATGTATTGTTCTGGGACCAGATGGTGGACATTGAAGTCAGCTAAAAAATTGAAAATTAGGGGACAACCAGCTAATAAGATGCATAAAATTTATAATTTGCTACACTAGGAACCTTTGATAATTATATAACTCAAGAATAACAAATGCAGCAAACAGTTCACCCAAAAACTGGCAGTCTAACAGCAGGAAAATTAGCGGTATAATTTAAAAACAAAACTAAAAAACAAGATGGCAGCATTGTAGAAAACAAACATGAGTTCTATTTTTCTAAGTGTACTCAAATATCTAGAAGACTAGTAAAAAAAAAACCACCAATGAGAGAAAGAAGAATTGGTCTTTGATAACAAATCAGAGTTGGTTTGGTTTTGAGAAAATCCTCAAGAGGTAATTCCTAAAAATACAAAATAAAATATAGGAATAGAAAAAGTAAATATTAAAAATATTCTATTTATTGCTATTAAAGAAGTATAAAAAAATAAAAAGCAAAATAAAATGACCTTGCTTATGTTGAAAAGGAAATATTAAGTGCAAAAAAACTGGGCGAGTGTCACTATTTTATATCATTAGCAGTGACTTCTAAAATGGGGTCAATAAAAAGTAAAGCCTGTACATTATAATCTTATAACTAGTAAATTGGGATTAAAATAAACTACATATTGTATATAATTGTATGGTTCCAACTTAAATGTACAAATGAACTAAAAAAAGAAAACACTGGCAACTTTAAGGAGAGCTTAGCAAAAAAATCCAAACCAACCAATTCTGCAATATTAGTAGTAAATCCAAACATTGAAAGTGTGTATTCTATGTTAAAATGGTATAAAAATTACGACAACAATAATTGTATCAATCAATGTTGTGTTATTCTCTGGAATACTGTGTGGGTTTTGTATGCAAGTCTCAGACACAGCAAAAAAAAGCAGAAATTCAAGGGAACAGAAATATTAAAGATATAAAGATATTTCATTGTAGAGAAGATGACTGCAAAGATTAGATTGTACTTGAGAAGCAAAGAAAAAATTACAAAAAAAAATATCACAGAAATAAAAGCAAGAGAGAAAGAAACACACACAGAAAGAAAAAACAGAGGACAAAATCTTCTTTCTAACTTGAAATACAAGGAAAAACATGAAGTGACCAAAAGGAATTACTGCTAAACTAATGATGGAGCAGAATTTTAAGTAACACATGATCAAAAGGTTGAACATCATAAGAACTGTAACTTAAGAATAATGAAATAGTTATCTGGATAATAAAGTAACTGCAAATATTAACATATATTAACAGATATTATTTATCCACTGTAAACTGCCTTAAGAAGAAAAATTGCTATTCCCTTAGTGGGCTAAACCAAAAATTAGTAAAAATAGTGGGTTATGACATAATTCTTCCCAATTTCTGACATCACCTAATGGCCACAGACGGCCATTCCACTGATGATTAGCAGAAAACAGCACTACTTCCCCATCCAGGCTGCTTCTCCTCTTTCTCCTGCTGTAGCAGGAAAGGATCCTGTCCCAGCATGGACCAGTGGTCTTGTATGGTATGTGCCATGTTCCTAATTATATTTGACTTAAATAATGTATTTTAAATATTTATCCCCCCCCTCAAACAAAAGCAAAAAAAAAAGAACAAAAGAAGAAAAAAGTAAAAGTAATTCAAGAAACATGAGTCGCATGTTCTACTTTCATACTCCTTCCTTTAAGATCAGTAAATTAAAAAGCAGAAAATGCAGGAAAGAATTTTCTAATACAATACATTTCCTAAGGTCTTTGGAAAATTTATTATTGCAATCTGATTTAATGTTAGATACTCATAATTTTAGTTTAATATCTCTTTTTAAAACATATGTACTCAGAAAATACGCACACGGAAAACAGCAGAACCTTGCTAGTTAATGTTCCCCAAAAGAGTGCACATAACAAATTAAGAATCTATATATGTTGAAGTTAACAAACACAATAGTTGACATAATCACACATCTAAGAAATAGTTTATAATTAGTCAGACAATAGTGTAGCAAAATTTTGGTGAGCAGAATAATTTTGATAACATGGCACTTCATTAAATGCCACACAACTGTTGGCTGTGAAAGATTTAAAGTAATCAGGCTGCTGTCACTGGTGATGTAGTTTGAAGATAAATGCTTGAAATCATGAACAAGTTTCTGCTGCATGGCTACTATTAAATTCACTCTTACTTTCAGCTTTACAAAAATGCCACTACATAGAAGCTTCTATTTTCTAAAAACAATAATATCTTGCTTGATAAGTTTGAGAACAGTCTCCATAGCATAATGAAGATAATGACTGTTCTTAAAGTAGCTTTTAAAGCAAATATATATGATTTGATAAAGTAAAATTTTGTTACTCACTGAGAGAGACTATGGTAGATTGGATTAAAGCGTTCAGAAGAACAAGAGAGAGTTTTTAAATAAGGAAAACAAAACTCTACACTGAAGTTCAAAACAATGTTAAATATAGCAATAATGGACTTCAAAAAATTCCTAAATATTTTCTAAAATCTTTAGAACCTCTTCAGTATGGAGATCATACTGTAGCTCACTTCCCTTACCCAGTCCCATGGACTTCTCTGAACGAGGCAGCTAGACTGCTGTTCTGAGAAAAGAGGCTGGATGCTACAGTTTCTCTCTATCCAACTTCCAGCATAAATATGAAATTAGTCTTGCTTACACTGATACTGCATAGATTTTTCATCCAGTGCCTCCAACAGCTTAATTCCCCTTGGGTTCTTGCAGTTGAATTTTTTTTGTTTTGCCATGTTTTGCTTCTCTCATAATTTTACTGAAATTCACATTTCATATTAAAGGTAAAGTAAGAGATAAATAATGAAGAGATAGAGGTTTGGTTTGGTTCTCCTTTTTTTATCTTTTACAAAAGCAAAGTTTGCTTGGCTATCAAATGCCCACTGTCTCTAAAAGTCTAAAATCTCAAACCCTTAATCCATACAGAGAGGAAAGAGACAGAGTTTTCAATTTCCTAACAGAATTGTAAACCACAGCTGAAATATTAGGGGTGAAATCAACTTACTGCAGTAAGCCCCTGTCATCTCCATAATTACCAAACCGTACTGCCCTCAGCAAGGCATAATTTATTCTTCCATATATATCATATTGCACCTGACTGTATTTACCATGACTTTGTACGAGACCCTAAATTCCTTGACTAAGCAATTGATTGCAGACTGCAACACCCTCACCTGAGGTCTGGCTTTCACCACTTAGCTCACATTCCAGGTCTGCTGTAACAGGCAGTAAAACTTCAAGTGGTTCAGCCACTTAGTTCCATGAACTCAAGCCCAAATATGACTGAATGTACAACAAGCTCTATTATCAATGCCAGTCAGAAATCAAAAAGGAGCTGCTAATTTTGAAAATCTGTCTGCAACATTTTATGCCTTACACTGATGTTGAACATAAGAACTATTGTAGCCTGGTCAGCTGGGGTTTTGACCTGCATCTCCTACTTTGTACCTTACTTTCTTCCTCTGCAAAAGTCAGACCAACTCTGCTCCTGCAGGAAGAGATCAGTGCTGTAGCTCATCTTGAGACATACACGTTAACTGTTCATCTGGGAAAAGCAACAGCCAGCTGGCAAACTGGCAACAACAAACAGCTAAGTTTTGTCTCTTACTCTCATTATGAGCATTAATTTGGACTTCCTCTGCCCAACTACCTGCTTTCATAAAGATGACTGAAGAAAAAATTATATCTAAGATAGTTGTTTCCTTTCTTATATTTCTGAATCAGGAGTTACTGGGTGAATGACTCATGGAATGATCATACAAGTCTTGTTTCTTGACGAAAGCTAAAGCAGTCTGTGCCTACTAAGAATTTTAGGACAAAGTAAGCTCAAAATATCTTGTAGCACAGAATTGCAACACAAGAGCAGTATAAAAATACAATACCTGTGGCATGCCATCCCCCTCTCCCATAAGATAGTCAATCAGCTGATTTGTTAGGGCTTCATCTTTTGCCCGTCCCACCTATTAAAAAAGACACAAGAAATTATGATATGAAGGAAGAAGAGAAAAATAACTCACTCATAAGGAGCCTTTCCATAAAGTACTGAAGCTAGATCGATTTAGAATATGTTTTTTTTTAGTTTTCTATGTTTAAACCAGATGATTATTTGGTTCATCAGCTTTGACATGCAGAAGTTCCTATTTATTTTCTAATGTGTTAAGTTGGGATTTTTAGACATGTTTAGATATCTTCTTCACTGATACAGTTTTTCTTCTATTTGCAATCTAACCAAACACACTCAGTGATGCTGGGAAAATGTCACAATAATGAAGGTAAACTTCTTAAAAAGATGAAGAATTTTTTGTTTTATCGAAGTTGCTTACTGTTTCAATTGCCATTTCCATAGCCAAGTTATCTTCTGTGCTTGGACTTTGCAAGAAGTGCCTTAATGCCTAAAATTACAAAGAAGAAAAGTTAAAATTGAGACCCATTAAACTAATTTTTTCTAATTTTTATCAAGTTCTATTTGCATTTTAATAACAAAATGGCACACTGAATGCTTATCTCAACTACAGAGGTAGCAGCTGCTCTTACAGATACTCATGCAAGAAACAATTGTGACTTCGCCAAATTCTGGTGTACACCTCCACTAACTGTGAAAGACGTTCACAGCAATATGGTGAGAACAAATTAATGATTAATGTAATTAATGCCACAATGTGATTAATGTCATAATGTTTTTAATGTCATGGAGCCCCCCATGCCACAGTTGAAGGAGTTGTCATCAACAATGGCCATAATTTGCAAAAATCAGTCATTTTTTTTGGTATGTGTTCAGTATGCAAAAGTCAAACATTTAACAAGCATCAGTTCACAGACTTGTAACTGATCAAAAGTGTGACAATCACCATACTTCAATTAACATATTTTCTTTTTTTAGAAAAAGCCTTCAGTTAGGGTATGCTACAGCAATTAAATGAATTAGTTACTCTGCAACCAAGTCTCCACTGGTCAAGCAAATGCAATGTAAATAAATTGCTGCTGCAGATCATGACATTCTGAGATTCATTGACAATAGTATATCACTGATTCACCTCAAGCTTCTACTGCTATGAAAAACCTATGTGCATGGCAATGTATCATTCATGGAACACAGTCCAGATAACTGTAAATATAAATAGTTTGCTTACATTTTTTACTCTTTTAAAAAAATATCAGTACGTCATCAGTAAAGGGACTTAAAATCTAATATGAACTTTCCTGAAGACTGTATTTTGAACAGTTTCTATAAACATTTAACTTTCACTGACTTATCCTTTAAGTACTGACCCGTCCATATTGACCACACAGCAAGAAAAATTTCCCCGCCTGAAAATGTTTCTTTTCTGCTTCAAAATAGAGTGCAATGCTCTGATAATCTTCATTGGTAGTACTTTCAGAACCTGCAACAGACAGATCTGAGTGATAGCACGGTAATCTTATTAAATAAGATAAAGACCCTACTGAATGAACATATTCCTATTTTACTTTGTTTTTCTACTGACATTCAAAGAAAACCAAAGCCAGACAGAGTCAAATTATGTCTTACACATTTTTTTCCTATTTAATCAGACCAAATGTCAGACATTAGCAGCTAATAACATAGTGAAATAATTGTTTCCACAGGTTTTACACCATAATGAGATTTCTGTTTTTCATAGAATCGTAGAATAATAGAATGATTTGGGTTTGAAGGGATCTTAAAGATCATCTAGTTCCAAGCCCCCTGCCATGGGCAGAGACTTTCACTAGACCATCTTGCTCAGAGTTCCATCCAACTGGGCCTTGGAAACCTTCCAGGGATGGGACATCGAAAACTTCTCTGGGCAACCTTTTCCAGTGCCTCACCATCCTCACAGTAAAGAAAGTTTTCCTAATATCTAATCTAAATCTACTCTCCTTTAGTTTAAAAACATCCCCCCTCATCCTGTCACTACATTCTCTTCTAAAAAAGCATAATGAAATGGGCATTGCTGTGATCTGATAATGAATTTTTCCATCATGTCCTGGCAACAATAAAGCAGAGCAAGTGACTATGAGATTATCACCTGAATTGCTTTCACAGTTTCAGAATATGGAATCACACTTGTACAAAGCAAGGCTATCAGGGACAATGCAACCATGTGGTAGCAGGGAGAACTACTTAAGTCTTCTAATCAAGACTCCATTCTGCTGTACACATGTAAAACAAAGACAGCCACTACTCCAAAGTTAGTTTTAAACTCCTTTTCTACCCACTTAGATTACAGTTTGAGACATCTTATTTTGGACAGAAGTAAGAAAGCATAAGGAACTGTAGAACAATTGTGGCCACCTTGACAATCTGCAACCATACATCTCCAAGCCAACTGTTGCCAAGCTTTTAAAACCTTCACGATAATAAATCAATGTCTCAACAAAGAGATTAATTGAAAATATAAGAATTTGGGAGATACATATGTGGAGCTGATAGGGCCCTCTTCAAAGGTGCCTCATACAAACGGAAACTATAAAATTTGGTGCAGATTGACAAGATGGACTCTGACTGGCTTGATGGCTTAAGATAAAAGTCAGCTTCTCAGTGAGGTCTCCTTTCCATTTCTCACTGAGACAAGAGGAGGCCATGAAGGGTCTTAAAGAGTAAAAAAGGAAAAAAAGTGACATGTAAGAAAAGAGCTGGAATCAAGAGAAAAGGAAAAGGGAACAAAAATCAAGAACTGTACCACTGAAATGCTCCATTTTGTATCAAGGTCAAAGAAAGGGATTCCTCAATGGGCACAAGAAAATAGTCTAGACAAATGCTTTATCTCTATGGATAAACAAAAAAACCTGTAGGACAGGCAAGATTTGAAAACCAAGGAGACAGCAAAGCTGAAAGCAAAGTCTGGCTTGTAGGCCTGAAGTACGCGTTACCAAATCTGGGCATGATGACTGGAAACGGGAAACAAAACTAAACACCCATTGTATTATGATTTCAAATTGGCTAAAATTAACTAAAAGAACAGCAAAACATAATGCAAGCAAACTATGAGCCTGGAATACTCACTGATGATATCAGCATAAATCTCCATCTTGTTGTGTTGTTGAGCTAATGTGAAAGCTTCATTATTACACTTGGACATAACCAGGAACTGGATGGCAGAACCATAGTCACCAAGCCGCAGAAAGAATCTAATCAGAATGACAAATTAATACCTTAGTACTAATTAGCTTAATGAATACACCAAATGTTTTAGGAATATAGTACATAACATACATACAAATATGACACATTAATGATCCATTTTGTATCTCAATTGTTTTAACTAGGTTCCTAAAATTAACTTAGTATAAATAATACAGCATAGCAATTTTTTATTATTGTCTAAACTTATTACTTCAGGTTAATATAGTTCTAATCAGAAAGTCAACAAGAACAAAAAATATCAGTACCTATTTAGTTGTCCAAATCTTAGAGAACTCAAATCAATTAACTGAGTTATACAGTCACTAGCCAAGTACCAATAACCAGAGTCTAATATGTTAGCAAGCCTCATAAATTCCCAATAGATATAGACTTCTTTTTAATGTGCGTAACATGATTGTTACCTGGCCACCATCTTAGCTCCTTCAAGAGATTGTGTTTCTCTCACAATATTAACAGCCTTTTCAGGATTATTTAGGTGATCCAAATATAGTCGAATTACACTATCCCATTGTTTTGCGTGTTCATAAGCTATCACAGCTTCTGTGTACCTGCAAAATAATGGTTCCACATCAGTTGCTTGAACTTTGTAAACAACTCTTTATAATATGGTGTGAAGGAAACATAAAGTACTTTATTTCTGTGACATCACTTTGTGGCAACTTCCTTTCAGTTTGCATGTAATTGCATTGCTCTGCATTTACTATATTCTTTTTGGTTTCTATTTAATTTTCTCTAAGGACAATGAAAAGCAGAGGCAATAGAAAAATGTCTACCACAATACTATTTTTGACCTACTCTGCCAGCATTTCTTTTGCTGTATATTAAAACCAGTTCATCTCTTCCATGTGAAATCCCTTGAGAGCAAGAGAACAATAAAAACTAAACGTGATAGCTAGATGTACAATTTTAAAAATAAGACCTCTTTTCTGTTCTGTAGGGAAGATCAAGAAATTTCTCATTCTCTCACTACGCAATTTACAGAAACAGTATTTTCTAGTCTCATCAATGCAAACATTAAACTCTGGTGCTGTTTCATATTTTAAAGTATCATTATTCTGAAGCACGTTTACTTACAGTAAGGACTAGGAGGAACTACATTCTGTGATTAAATATACCCACTCTGGGGCTTTCACTTCAGCTAATAACTTTGCATTATTATTACGCAAGTGCAGCCATTAAAATGTACCAGTAATTTGATTCTAAAATGAAAAAAAACTTTCATGATTCTTCTCCCTTTGAATGACCTTTAAAATCACAGCTAAGGAGTTGTTAGAAACACACTGAACTTGAATATTCTGCTAAGTGGAATGAATGGTTTTAACATCCAGTACTTTAAAACCTTTGATGATTTTTTGTTAGAAAAATATTAATGTTTAGACAGGAAAACAATTAATTAGAAACACATTTTTGATACCAGATGAATGTCCTTAGATTATGTTTCAAATCTTCAATACACAAAGTGTAAACTTAAGTTGACATATTTTAGAATCCATTTTCACAAGACTATTTTATGCAAGTTTCAGTATGTGTTTTATTTTACAAAAACACCCATGTATAATGATAACAACAACAGCAATAACATGTTTTATATTAAAAAAGAGCATTCAAAAATACCTGCCATCTGCTTCCTTGGCCTTTGCATATTGTAGGTGAATCTTTGGAGATGAAACCTGAGGAAGAAGTTCACCAACCTTTGCCCTAGAAAGATAATAGCCATTTAATGCATACAGCTGGTTCCAAATTTTCTCTGGTAAAACTGTCATATTTATATCAACATTGAAAAGGAGTCTGATAGAAGAAACTGAACATAATGGATAAACTTTGAAGTAATTTCAGTATTTTCAAAAAGTTGCACTTTGTAAGAACTGGAAATCACAGATTGCTTTATGAGCATACAGGCTTGAAGACAGTCTCTTCTTTTTTTTTAAGTCTGAGATGTATAAGCATAAGAAGTGCCAGACCAACAATTTTTACCTCAGGTGTTCTTGGATTAATCAACAGAAGAAGCACAGCATTAAAACTGCAACCTGAAAGATCTATAAAAACCAGCAAGCTAAGCAGTGGGCCTTTCAGGACAAAGGATATGAGAGACCCAACAGAGGCTGACCACAAATCTCACCTCTCTGACTAAAAGATGGCATTCTTCAAACTGAACCTCCTTTTACAAGAGTAAACAAAGCTTGTACCTCCCACTTCCCAAATCAAGGTTATCATTAGATGCAAGCTACTTCGCTTAACCAAGTGCTCTCCTGGCTCATTTTGATACCACTAACAATTCTTTGATGGAATAAAATTTTCATTTTTCAAATAAATGCACATAATATTCCAACATAATCTTTAGAGTACTCATATGAAACAGGTCTTACTGAACTGTCTGATCAGTTCCTAATGTAGGAGTCCATAAAAAGTAATTAGGCCAGAACTGAGCCCTTAAATGTCTCAGAAAACCGAACTTTTCAAATGGAGACTTCACAATAATCAAATTAACTTAGAAAAAGAAAATTATTATACTGGCTACTCTTGAATAATTTCCAACTGTCCAAATACTCAGTCTCAGCTATGCATGCTATAAAACTAAGAAATCTAATTAATTAAACAGTAACTTCACAAATATAATTACTATGCTCAGTGTCCACTAAATTCAGTGTGGATGTGTGCATGTGCACACACCCAAAAAGGACTTGAAACTGCAGGAAACTTTAAACATAACACACAAAAAGAGGAAAAAAATTATTTCCCATTTACAGTAAGACTATATTAAAACAACATAAATTTCTGGGAGAATCTTTAAGCTTGAATTTGGAACAATAAAATCAATGAAACATAGTTAATGAGGCATTTGTGCTATTCAGAGGATCAATCTTTTCCAAAGAGTACTCCAGAAAATCCTCAGAAATATAACATTTCCCTGAAACCTGTACTTACCAGTTTTTACAGCGGATGTATACTGACGCTGCCTTGTCATAATATTGTCCCTTTTCATACAGCTGAGCAGCTTCTGAAAATTGCTACAATATTGGAAACCATTAAAATATAATTTCTAAATTAAGATCATAAATGAATTACTAACCTAGTGAAATCACATATTCAGCCTTAACTTATATTAACTCCCTTGAGTACCTTCATATTCTCCAGAATAGCTCCACAGTCTCTTTTTAGTAACCTGCTGGGATGTTTAATGGCCTGGTTTACCCCTCGACGGACATCTCCCATTTGAATGGACATTTGAGCCACTCCAGCAAGGCAAACTTCATCGTGTTCCTGGTACTGGCAGTCAAATGAAAAGCAGTAACTACAGATTACACATTAGAAACATCAGGTCACAAAAGCGACAGTAATCAACCGTTGAAACAAACTAACAAAATATTACAGACTTAATAACATTTAATTTAGAGCTGAATTTAAAAACTGGAATTCAAATGAGTTTGAAACATGACAACTTCATGGATATTGTGACAGTACAATGCTATCATAACTAAAAAGGAATTACCTTGTTGTGTCCAGTGATTCCCTTCTCATAATGTGCCAGAGCATTAACATAATCACCCCTAAAAGAAAACTGGAAGTTATACAGACAAATATTTTCAATAGGAAGAGATGTTTGCCTTCCTACCACTTTATGCATGCATTATGCATGTATCTGTCTTGATTTAGACATAATGACTGGATAGAAGGTTGTGAGGTATGTGAGAGGTGGACAGTTACACAGAATGTCACGGCACTTCCTATGGACTTCATCAAGCTGTTAGTCAAAGAGGCAATTCCATCTCTCAATTCTGTTGGATGAAGACCAATAAACCTCCCTTGCAAGGCAAATAATCTATCTGCAAAATACACCTCAGTGGTCTCAGCTCTATTCCAGATTTTTCTGGAAGACAAATGAAGCTAATCTTTGAAATTATTTAGAATTTTTGCAACACAAAATCAAAGGCAATTTTTTTTCCTGGAGTATATTCAGAACTCAAGTTCCATATGGTTGCATTGCTTCAACTCCGTCCATTCCTTCCTTTCTATGACCAGCAAGTGTCCTCTCTCAATGCCAGGTGTACTGCCAGGGGAAGGGAGTTGTCTACAAACTATTAATAGGCAAGTTTTTCCTCTTGACTTAGATATTAAACAGATCAGGTTTTATCTGGGAAGAATTAACTATTAAATAGGCTTTAAAATCATGTCAAATGGTTAATACCTTCTGTCTTTCAGGGATTGGGAGCCTTGAAATTTGACACACCTCTACCTAAAGATTTAAGAAAATAAAGGCTTATAGATATTTAAAGAAAGACAGGCAAAAGGCATGGATTTCATCCAATGTAAGAAGTGCCAAATGATTTGGACTTTCTCTATTTTCCAAGCACTTGCCTGCACCAAAGTATTTATTTAGTAGATGATATACAGTGGACCTACTAGTGGCAAAGAACCTACATATACCAGAATTACTCAAAAGGAACTATGATTTACTAACATGTCTCTAGCATGGAAGATTCCTTGCAAAACTCCTCTTCCTCATACTAGAGCTGCAAGACCTCACTGAATCCTCTCTTAGCAATGCAGTCATCTGAAATATCTCAGTTCTGTGTTCTTCTATTGAGCTTGAGTATTGGTTTACTATTCTTACACTACAGCCTTACAGGAGAACTTACATGAATTCAAGCTGCACTGCATATTCCTTTGATATGAAAGGGATTTGGTCCGGGGCCAGATGCTTAGCCAGCTGAAGCGCTCTGTCCCAGTGCTGCAAGTCTCTTCGCATCTATTAATGAAGAACAATAACATTTTCTGATGTAAGTATCAAATTTGGACTTCTTTTCTGAACTTTAAATAATTCTAATAAATTATACAAATATTGAGTCTATATTCTAGAAAGATTCAGACAATTTGAGAGATGTTCATCCTGAAGGAAGGTCTGTCAGGTTGACCCTGGAAATGACAGGCCTGTCACTCACTTCAGTGCCTGGTAAAATTAGGGAAAAGATTATTCTGGGAGTTATTGAAAAACACTTCAAGGACAACGAAGCCAGCACAACTTCATGAGAGCAAAGTCCTGCCTGACAGACTTAATTTCCTTTTATTATAAGGTAACTCACCTAGCTGATCAAGGACAGTCAATTGATGTAATATTTTTGGATTTCAGTAAAGCTTTGAATGTGGTCTCTTACAGTATGTAAAATGTCCAGCCCACAGCTGAATAAACACATCAGGGGATGGGTGAGCAACTAGGTCATGAGTCAGACACAAAGGGTTATAGTGAATGGGGTGACATCAGACTGGGGACCTGTCACTAGTGGGGTCCCACAGGGCTCCATCCTCGGCCCTGTGCTCTTCAACATCTTCATAAATGACTTGGACACAGGACCCAAAGTTATAATAAATAAATTTGCTGATGATATTAAATTGGAAGGAGCTCTTGACTCCCTCAAAGGCAGGGAGGCCCTGTAGAGAAACCTTGCCAAATTAGAGGACTAGGCACTTACCAACTGAATGAAGTTTAACAAGGGGTAGTGCTGGACTCTGCACCTGGATGTATAGACAGACTGGGGAATGAGATGCTGGAAAGGGACCTGGGGGTCCTGGTCCATGATAAGCTGAACATGAGCCAGCAGTGCCCTGGCAGCCAGGAGGGACAACCCTGTCCTGGGTGCCTCAGGCACAGCATCACCAGCTGGGCAAGGGAGAGGATTGTCCTGCTCTGCTGTGCATTGGTGCAGTCTCATCTTGAATATTGTGTGCAGTTTTGGGCACCACAATATAAGAAGGAAATAAAGCTATTAGAGAGTGTCCAAAAGTGGCCAACAAAGATGGTGAAGGGCCTTGAGGGGAAGCTGTATGAGAAGTGGCTGAGATCACTTGGTCTGTTCAGCCTGGAGGAGACTGAGGGGAGACCTTGTCACAGTCTACAGCTCCCTTGTGAGGGGAAGACAAGGGGCAGACACTGATCTCTTCTCTGTGGTGCCCAGATACAGGACCCAAGGGAACCACCTGAAGCTGTGTCAGGGCAGTTTTACATTGGATATCATTCAAGAAAAGGTTCTTCACCCAGAGGGTAGTTGGCCCTGGGAACAGGTTCCCCAGGGCAGTGGTCACAGCACCAAGCCTGACAGAGTTCCAGAAGCATTTGGACAATGGTCTCAGGCACACGGTGTGACCCTTGGGGTTGTCCTGTGCAGGGCCAGGAGCTGGACTCAGTGATCCTTGTGGTTCCCTTCTAATAAAGGATAGTCTATGATTCTAGTCACACAATGGCAAGATCAAAACCATAGAAGGACAAACTTATCAGAAGGTAAAATATTCTAGCATTAACGTCGAAACAAAACCAGCAGAAAACATACACGTCTTAAATGAATACCTCAAGAGCAGCAATAGGACAGGAGGATGCCAGATACAAATCTTGAGCCAGATTAAAATCACCAGTAAACATTGCAAGATGTCCCGCTAGAAGGTTGTGGTCTTCTATTCCCTGTAGAAAGACATAATAGGTGCAGAAGTAGTCCATAAGAAAATAAATACTGTATAAATAACATAATTTTGTAAGAAAAATAAAGCAAAATAGTAAAACTAAATATCCTTACATTTTATAATGATGTGTATTGGATTCTACAAACCAGAAAAAGCCCTCATGTGCCACTACAGCTAACACTGTCTAAAATCAGCAATTTGCGTAAGTATAATTTTAAGGTACTATTTCACTTTTATATGTATAGATGCAATCTGGTTTTATATTGGATTTTTTTAAATAGCAGTCTTCAACATTTTCTCAAGAAAATGCAGAAAGAAATACAGCACAGTCCAGTAGAGACTGCAACCACTTCAAGAGAAAACCAAGCAAACAGTCTGTAGTTTGGACATTTTATCCTCTATATCCCTTGAAAGCAACTCAACTTCTGTTTGAACAAAAACAATGCCTTCCCCCCACAAAAAAACCCCAAGAATTCAGCAATTCTTAAAGAGGAATTAAATGACCATATTTCCTAGGTAAGACCTATTTTACCTTTACTTGTTCTAGTGACATCACCATCCCAGCATTACCAGATGTTCGATAAACACGTATTGCAAAATCCACCTCCATATGATGTAAGCAAGCTTTGGCCAGCTCATTCCAACAAGACTGGTCATTCAGAAGTCTGCAAACCTCCCATGCTTCAGAAAACCTATAGAAGGTAAAACACATTTACAACTATTTTAATTTTAGGTATTACTCATACTCAAAACTCCCTCTCAACATTTTTTTCTGTCTGTTAGAGAAAACATAAAAACTTTTACTTCTAAGCCATTGAGAGAGAGATGTATCAGGAAGAATGGAAAAATAGAAATGCGTACCTTACAGTTCTATTTCTCCTGTTTCTACCACACTTTTTCAGTAAACCATCTGCTTTCCCTACTCTAGCATTCTTTCCGTTATACTGATTTTGCATTGCTTCATTACAGTGGGAGGAGAGTACGACAGAAGCACTCTCAGCCAGTTTCGGAGGAGCCATTGTCACAAAACCCCAAATAAGTTTTGAAAAAAATTACATTAGGCTTTTACTTGACAGTGGAAAAAACCCCAAACCATCACTGGGTCATTTACTTTGCTTGGTCTGCCTGGAGAGCTATGTGAACTTACAGATCAATCTGATTTATCAAAGTTCAGCAGGACACTTTAAAATCACCAGGATATGATATATTGAACTATAAGCACAGAAGAAAACAATTTATACAATATAATTAAAATGCACATGTACCTTTTCAACATTAGAGTCTGAGTAAGCATCTGCCTCAGCATATCAAGTCCAAAGTCTTTCAAATTGCCAAGGAAACTGTGAGTACTTAAATAGATACTGTTTGTTTTCCCACTTGGAGTCTGACAAGTTAATTCTCCATTATACAATAACAAAGGTTTATGGGAATAGGGGACTTCTGTGCCACCTGCCAAAATAACCCTTGATCCTAGATTCAAAGATCAGGAAGAAAAAAAAGAAGTCTTGTAAAAATCTCTACATGGTAAAAAGTATAGCAAGCAGCTGAAAACATGTATATTTGCAGGACATTAATTCAGAGTCTGTAATTCTGGCAGTCAGCAGCAACTACACAAGCACACATCTTTCAGTAAATATACAGAATGTAAAGCTTCTAAATCAGTAAGGTCCTTTTCCAAATGTTGGTAGGTAAATTTCAATGTTTCTCTCTTGCAAATATAGAAATGGCTACGTTTACAACTTTAACACTTTCAATGAATACAGGTTTTGCGACCCTGATGCAAATTTTGTCACCGTGATCCTGAGATTTTTCTCATGAATGCTTCAAAATACAATTGAAGCACAATGTGTAACTTTCAGATGAAATATTATAATAGCAAGAAGCTTATGGAGTTGAGACCAAAATGCCTTGAAGCCTTACAGAGGAACCTGCAAAGTAACTAGTTTTCTATACATAAGTTGCACTTCAAATCTTCTGTAGTACTATTTATTTCTATATGTATTTTATTTAAGACAAATGAAGACACAGAACATGTTTTACTTTATTAACTAAAATAGTATAATCTTTAAGAATAATCTTTTTAAAGAGCGATGGTACCTTGAATGGTATCCTTATGAAAAACGTAAGTGTACACTTTATCATCATCAAAAGCAACAAAAACACCTTTATCCATTGGCCAGTTTTCCCACAGGATTCCTTTAATGGTTGGTGAGAAGTCTGGAATCTCATATACTCTATCATTTACCTACATATAATGCAAAAATAAAATTATTACCAAGTGACTAAGTCAAGAAACAAAATATTCATCCCAGTTGTGATTAAAAATTTTAAAAATAATATAAGTAGTGCAGAAATATGAAAATTGTTTTAAGAAAAAGTTTCCTTATAAACAGTAATTCTAAATAACACAAGAATTTAAATTTGAAGTGGAGAAAATACACATTATATAAATGATATTTACTATTCTTAAAAAAAGGTATGGAGAGGAGCAGTGAAACTGGGTAAATTATCTGTATTTAAATACACAAACATTTTTGAAAATTACTGACCAGGAACTTAGTATAATGAAATTGTCCTGATCTAGTATGACAGATTGTATTTCCTTACATTACCATTAAATTATCTTCAAGTTTCCTTGCCAATTTCTTCTATCACCACAAATGCTGGAGTGCCAAAATTGTCTTCATTTTCTATTAAAAACACTATATAGTTGAAGAGCCTGCTTGTACATATATTGTGTTGGTATCCCACACTAACTTACTGGACAATAGACAAAGCCATCACTTTTGTCATCTATGAAAGCCATTCTGGTTCCATTGGGATCTGGAAAAACCTTTCTCACACTGACAGAATGTCGATATTCATTCACATATTGCCAGTCTTCAATGAAGAAATAATGAATAACTCCAGTCTAATGAGAAATAATAGAAAATGTTAATAATTACATCAGTAAGTGGCAAGCAGATAATTAATTTGGCTGTACTGTCTTCCATCTTAGAGTACTGAGTGTTCAAAAAAAGTACTTCCAAGTGGGTTTTTTTGTTTCATTCTCACACCCTGTTTTGGGTAAGACAGGAAAAACTTTTGAGGGACAAAGAAAGGATTTGGGAGGTTTGAGGGATTTTCTGTTGGTTTTGATATTTATCTCCCTCTGCTTTGTGGAGACATCTGTACAGCTCTCTAAACAAATGAAATGTCTGTCTCATTGCTGAGAGAAGCCTAACCTTCAAAAAAAGCTGTAAAATTTGCTTCAAAGAAAGAACCAACCACACATTCTTAAGAAGAGAGGCACCTAACTCAGGGAATAAAAGCAATCAAACTGATTTGTGATTAAAGGCACATTTAAAAAAATGTGGCTTTTGACATCAGTGGTAGTATTTGCACACATCAAATTGATCAGTTGCAAACTTAGTACTTCAAACTTACTAGTACCAGTTTAGGTACTGAGGAGGTGGGAAAGGCCTCATCTGCTACAAAATCACTCAAGTCATTAAGTCAGTTATTCAATCAGAGATAGTGGTTCTGCCCTTCCTCTGGAAGGTCAATACATTAGTCGATATCACAAAGAGCATGATATTACAATGCCAAATGTGTCCTGTATTCCCAGTGCCAGAAAATATTAAAAGGACAAAAAAACTACCCTCATACATAAAAAAATCTCCAGAAAAATCCAAAAGCATGTCCACATCCTTTTTCAGTGCCCTCCTTAATTCCTAGTTGAAACATGTAAAAAAAAATGTCTTTTGACAAAGGCTTTCATTTATGCTATGACATTTGTATACATCAATACCTTTTTGTCCACATTACCACCTAAATCAACAAATTTGCAAGGAAAGTGCTATGTTTTTACTTATATCTGGAAGACATTTTGATTGCTAACCCTCTCACTAATGCAATAGAACTAAGTTCTGCTATTTAAAGCAATGTTTTGCAACAAATACTAGTAAAAGCAAAACTTAACCTTCCTGCCAATGCACATCATATAAATGCAACAGTAAAGGAAGCTGGATGCAATTTTGACTGTATTTGCTCCAAGTTCTTGTATAGAAAATAATCCACTTCAAAGTTCACAGATGCACTTTTTGTTTTGCTAAAAGCATGAGCAGTAATCAAAAAAATTCAAACACAAATATATTCCATCTAAAAAGATCTTTTAAAAGAAGTAATACTCACATCTGTACCATATATGAGGAAGTCACTAGTTAAAGCATGGCACAAAATTCGGTATTTATCATCACCTGCTGGGAAAAGTCGAGTTTCTCGTTCTTCCTGAGCACCCAAACCCTCATTTTCTATCTAAATATAAAGAACAGAATGAACTGAAAATCTCCACTGTTAACAACAGGGTATCATAGCACTGCTTGTATCAAACTGTAAGAAAATGAGATGAAAAAGAACTTGCGTGTGCATCCCTTAAGAACCTAGCATCTGCTTCTGTCACATTAACAGAGACCTTTAAAATAAAACTTGTTAAATAGCTGACAAGAAAACATTTTTCTTCACCTGTTCTAGTCTAGGTTGTATTTCTAAGTCTACAGAAACTCAGCTCTATATTTTACTTAGCCAGCAAAACTATTCTGAAGAATTTCTGATTTTTATCTCCATTAACTGAATATCATTCCATTTTATTTTATTTTTAATATTACATTAACTTGCTCAGCTTATATCAACTCATTAGTTCAACACTGGCAATCCAAATTGCCAGAGCTCTTACCATATGCAGCTGAACTTTACCCTCAAAGAGAGCAGCAGCATAATCAGAATTAAGGTGCATACTTGCTACTGTCCCCAGGTACTCCACATCTTTAAGCTTTTTTACATCTAAAGGATTCAAACAGAAAAGATAAGGTAAAAATATTTTGGTTTTGTACAGGTCTTCACTTATCTAAATTTGCAGCTGAGTAAGCAGATGCAAAAATCTCACAACAAGCAGAGAGGGGACAAGGCACACATAAAGAGACTTTCTTCTTAGCAGTCAGAGAACTGGTTAGAAACTACAAGAGAAACTTTTCCTATGCAACTCTGACTAGTATTGTTACAGTTTTACTTAATTTACTGTCACTGAAAAAAAGGGATGCTTAGAAATACATGAAAGTTTGAAATCCACCATCTAAAATTTAGATACAGCATAACCAAATTTTCCTTATCCCAGACAAACAACATGAAGATCTGCCAAACTGAAAATTTAAACTCTCTGATCATAGTTCCTAGGTACTTTGCCAAACGTAGTACTTTAAGACACAGATACATAATGTCTGAAAAGCCTGAAGTCCTTCATTGATTAACTAGATGATGCGAAAAAAACAAGTAAGCAACAGTCTACATTTCATGACCAATACCTCAAATCTCAAACGAGAAGTTTTATTTCTATTATTTACAATGCCTTGCCACAACTGCTTCAGCCTGCGAAAATTATTATCCCATCCTAGCAGGACTGTTGGCAATTCAAGTTTTTATTGTACACTGTAGAATGTCCAGAACTGCTAAACACAATACTAAGTTAATAAAATAAAATATAGAGTGCTGCATTTATTTTAAGAGAACTAAATTTATACTTACTATTCTCTCCAAGTGCATAAAACCAAGCCCGATTGTTCATTCCTACAGCCAAATGATAAACACCAATAGCGACAAAACTGGGCTCTACTTCAACAGAGACTGTGACTGGTAGCTCCTGTAAGAAAACAAAACAAAATAATACAATTATCATCCACTTTTAATACTTACTTTGATTACATCTACATGAAGTTTAAAAGGAAGAGGCTATCATACGCTTTCCACATGATTTGCTACGGTGACTTCAAGCAGAGATGTGAGGTATGCAATCCGTGTACTGCAAGCATCTCCAAGGATTGGAAGCTTTGTCAAGAAAACATGGAGGGATCCTCTTCGTGTAGATACTGCCAACAGCTGTCCATCATCTGTCCAAGCCATCTGATCTACACCTAAAATATTCACAAGTTTTTGTAAAAAAATATAGTTGTTTCTTTAACTACTGTAACCAACAAGCAACTATTTTGCTCTAAACTGTGAAAATTGTAGGAATTAATATCTAGAATATATGTACTAAAGCTCACCAATTAATACAATTCCAAGATGAATTAGAATCATTCAACTCAAACACTCAATTAACTAATATAGTGTTTTCCTGAGAGTGAAGACTTCACAGAATCAGAATTTGAGCTGCAAGGGACCTTAAAGGCCATTTAGGTGCAACCTACCTTCCACTAGACCAGATTACAGATCTGTTACAAAACTGATTAACACCCTTCCTCTTTTCAACACAGAAAAGAGCACATTCAGTTCACGCAGCACATTCAAAGTGATCCATAATACTGGATGCAGCTGAGCAGAATTCAATCTTATTCCCCTTACTGCCAAATCAGTAAGTACTAAATACAGAACTGGTGTTTGCCATACTGTAACTGACTAATACAAATATGCCAAGGGAGACAGGGAAGTGTTGTGCTGAAAATATCCTAAATTTCTTAAAAAGAAAAAAATTTTAAAAGGAAGGTTCTTAGAAACAAAAATGCTGGAGGCAACCAGCTACTTGACAATAACTGAGGCATTTACAAACACTAAATGAGGAGATAAGGGTGGAAACTCACTACTCAAGAAAATGGTTTTGTAACACTGTTGTGGAAGCCACAGGCACAAGTACTGTACATCAGGACAAAACCAGATCAAATATCAATGTTAGAACAAGACATGCTGAAAAACACCAAAAAAATCATGGAAAGAAGCAGAAACCAGTTAATTGTATTATTGTAATAATCTGAATACATTGTAATACAGATTCAAAACCGCACAACACTAACTGGTCAAATATTCTGAGAGCTGTGCTTCTCTATACTTTG
Organism: Ploceus nigricollis; assembly: GCA_013399945.1. Classification (NCBI taxonomy): domain Eukaryota; kingdom Metazoa; phylum Chordata; class Aves; order Passeriformes; family Ploceidae; genus Ploceus; species Ploceus nigricollis. Next base: position 170,880 of record VXBC01011969.1, read on the forward strand.
TATAGGTAAATTATGCTCCCATTTTGTTACAAATCGCCTAATAAATACAAGTGGGGAAAGCAGGAGTTTTGAAATAATTCTATATTTACACAGTTTTTCCAACAGCAGTACTTTTACTCTATTAACAGAGACACTGTCAAAATTCCAGTTTACTTAATTTGTAAAATTTCCTATCCCCATGGAGGAAGTTAACATACCTTTGTTTTCATCATCCAAGTTTATTATTGCATACATTTCTCTCATATCTGTCAGATCATGGATTTTGATGCTAAAACAAAAATGAAGAGTCAGTCATTCCCAGCAATCTAAATCTCAGTCATCATTAACTGGAAGAAACCTAGTCCAGTCAAGACAGCCTAATGAAGGAAAAAGTAGAACACAAATGCAAAATGTCTTTAATTTCCTAAAAAACAATACATTATTGTCCATCACTGTAAATAGTGTATCACTGCATCACAGTAAAAAAATATTTGTTCAGAGAACTAAAATTTGAGGAAAAGGCACAAATCCAATTTGAAAGAATTGAGGGTTAGGGAACATAGACTGTTATCCCCTTTTGATCTGTTATAGCCTTTTAGTTTTAAAAGACATTACTGATGGACACACAGGGCTTGAAGTACGGATGCAAAAAATACTTTCAATCCTGCTGCATATAAAAGGGACAGAGTGAGAGTTTACTTATGCTGTCATGTCACTCAATGCAAGTTAAACCACTCCTTAAAGAAATAATCCTTATTGTACAGTAGCTCAAGTGCTTGAAGTTGCACCATGTTTTGCTCACAGTTATACCACTCTTGATGTGCAAGTGTCATAAATCAGCAGCTGGTCCTACACAGAGCTGAGGACAGAGAGAACAGTTTGACTCCTACTATGACACAAGTCCTCTTTTGCTGAAGAATTCAGATATCACAGAATCAGGGATTAGCAGATGAGGAGCTACAGGAGCTGTTCCATCATATGCACAAAACATTTTGGAAAAACTACAGTGTATTTAATTATTTATTTATTTAATTGCTCACACTCTTCAACTTTTGTCTAGACTGCAGGTAAGACCAAACACCAGAGAGGAGGATATCACATATCAACATACTCAGTGCAGATTTAAACTAATTTTTCTCCTGTTGTTAAGCAGATGTTTATGTTCAATCAACAAATCTCAGTAAAGAAGTCTGGACTTTCTTGTTGCCAAGCAACATAACAGAAAAAGAATGAATCAAAAGGAAAAATACATACTAAAGTTTATTTATTTTTTGTTTACAATTAATAATATTAATTACAGTTTCAGAGATTTTTTCAATAATATCATCTCCTAACTCTAGGCAGAGCAGCAGCTCCATAGAGCCATTAATCTTACCTTTTCTAAATTCACTTCTTAGGGAGCCTTGAAGCCTTAGGAAGCATAGCATGAATGCCCAGTAGCTCCAGTCCTGAGAGATGAATTCTATTCTTTATATATAAAACTACCACTCACCAATTGTCTCCACATGATGCAGCTTTGTTTAATGACTGTGATACAGCAATGCTGCTTAGATTGTCCTTATGATTATGAGCTTGAAAGACTTCTTGTCCTATTTCACGAATGTGTGTAGAAATGACTACAAAACACCCTTGTGAGAAACCAATCATAATATAGCCATCACCATACCTGTTAGAAAAAAGCAACAATTTAGAAAAGAGATCTATTAATGCAATATGCAAAAAGCATTTTCTTTCTAACTGCTGGGGTACAGTCAATGCCTCCCAGTAACAGAAAAAATAAACAAATTATGGGAATTTATATATATCATGTTGAACCATACAATATAAAATAGGTTAAGGGAAAACTATCAAAGGTCCCTGAAGGACAGAATCATGCCTGTGTCCAAATGCCTTGTAAGTCATCTTTATTGTCTCCTGTTTTCTATAATGCCACTTTATTTTCAGCAAGCTGCACACCTGGCAGTGATGCCAGGAGAAAGATTTCTGGTATCCTCACTGAAATAAGCATACAAGAAGATGGCAACTTTCATTTCAAGGTTCTGGCCTATATGGTCCCATCTAAGCCATGCCAAAACAATAATGCCAGTCACTGTGCCCTTAAGGGCACTGCAAACACAGTGGAAGTACCAAAGCAATAAATTTGTGAATATTCTGTTTACTTTTCATAGTATCAAGTAGAAATAATGAGGTTAAGGCACAAATAGTTACAGCATGTAAAGATGAATTCAAACAGTATCTCATTAGCTTAATTGCAAGAAAAATCACTGCAAGGGAAACAGCCCAGGTACATGTTGTTACACATGGTCATAAACTAAGAAGCATATAGCTTCAGGTTTTTTTAGAGTTGTAGTGCAAAGGGATGTGAATTCCATGTTGACTGAACAGGCATTAAAAGACAAGCTGTAATGATTCAAAGATACAGAAATAGTATAACTACTTTTTTGGTACAGATCTGAAACTTCTAGCTTAGGTTTTCTTCATAGGAACATTACCAATGGTATTGCACAATAAGAAGACTACAAGAACTTTGCGCAGCTTTGCAAACCAACAAACTAGCTGAAGGAAAGAACTCCACCCCCAGCTCTTCCATCAGTTACTCATCCAAATAGAAAACAACCCATAAAGCCGTCAGTTTAATCTTCTGTCAAGACAGCAATATATTTTTTGTTTAAAGCTGAGCATACCAACAGTGATTCTGTAGGAAGATACTGTTTTTATAGCTATTGAATCATCAAGTAGAGCAGTTAAAAAATGTAGACTACCTTGTGTTCAGAAAAGAATTACTGAAAAGTCTACAATACAGCCAAGAAAAATCCAGTCTGAGCATGGGAGAGATTATTTTGTTTCTAGCACTTATGAGAACTACTTGGAAAATACTCAACTTCTTAATACTAGAATAATTAATTGAAAAAGTTCTGCTCACCATTTGTAGCTCACGATATTGCCGTAAGGCTGCTGAAATTTCAGATCAATTGGGTTATCAGGATCATTCAAATTAAAAAGGAAGAGAGTCTTCTTGCCAACCACTACACTGACCTGCCAATGAATGAAAAGAAAAATTAACATGACAAGAATGGCATAACTTTAAAGTAAGGCCCTATATTTTCACTAAAAGATGAGATCTAGGAAATTGAATAATCCTTAAGAATCCCATGGATCTGAATTCTGAATCTTCATCAACAGTAGAAGAGATTTTCAGGACATTTCCGTTCATGAGCCTGTGGTTCACAAATCTAAATGCAAGATCAGCAGAACACATATCTCAGATTCAAGACTTTTTTCTACAGAAGTCAGCTCCATTTCCTCAGAAGAAAAGGCAGCAGGTCACATGGAGTTATCCTGTTAGATTACTCCCACTCAAACTACAGTATTTTGTAGTGACTTCTTACTGTGCTTTCCCTCGTTGATACTCTTTCATCAGTCTTCATAACTGAGAACTGCATGTCACTGGGATCTGAGCTGATTGAGGTCTGCAAGAAAGAAGTGCAGATTGAGAAACCAACAGTTAATGTAGCCTATACTGATGATAAATAATTGCATTATTCCTGCCACATTTTGCATAGGGACAGACAGGGAAAGTTACTACTGCATTTAGTACTAAAATCAAGAAAATCATTGGAGAAGACATGACCTCAGTTTGGGTCTTAATGACATATTAGCATAAAATATACTGAAAAAAGAAAAAGGTCCTAGTCCTTGAAAGCACTGGGATTCAAAAGGCACAAGCTCCCATAGGTCCCAGCTTTCTTGAAAACCAGGAGTACATCTTAAAATCAAATGTGCATTATAAATACTACCTGTCTTATAGTATCCCCCTCCTGATTGCTTATAGTAATCATTTTGTCTTCACCTCCTAAAGCAAGGAGGTTTTCAGTACTCCAACAGCCACAAGTAATCCTCTTAGTGTGTTTACCTGAAAAAGAAGAAAATCTGTACAACACAAATCAAACACAGCCACAAAAAAAAAAAAATCTGTGACGGAAATATACACCCTTCGGCCACTCAAACACAGATTGTCAGAATGTGAAACAACCTATCAGAGCAAGAGCCTTTTTTTATAAAATCTGCTCTCAGATGGAAGTCTTTTGACTTTATATGAAACAACACAGCCCTTGCTCTTCCATTTCTTTGCATCACATTTCTGGGGAATGTGTTACATCCTTAGCCGTTATGCCCAGAGGTACTCTAAGCAGGTAAGAAAGAGGAATTTAGCAAACAAACAACCATACAAATCCTTTGCAAGAAAGGTAACACAAGTCCCCCAGGAGGCAATAAGGCAGTGTTAGGTATTTGTGTGTGTGTATATATATATATATATATATA
>VXBC01011969.1:175524-231126 GCA_013399945.1 Ploceus nigricollis
ATATATATACCTTAGTATTCTCTAAAAATACTCTGCTGAGTACACCAAAGTAGAAGGTGCAAGTTGAGTATGAGCACATTTTTTACCTGCCTGTTCATATAGAGAACTGGAAAGGAAACTATGTATATTAGCAAAATTCCACTTTCACATGTGCCAGAGTAGCTTCAAACCAGTCCATACCAAGAACAGAAATCTTGCGAGAAGTCTGACGGTTATATATGAGTAAGTTTCCCTTGGTTGTTCCAACAGCAAGTAAAGCTCCAACTCGAGACCATAACAAGAAAGACATTGTATCCCTAAAACAAAGAAAAAATTTACTTTGTATAGTAGAGACTCCTTTCATGTGTTCACATATTAATACATTTTACATAATAAATTTTGCATTTGTCTTTAATTTATATGAGTCATACAGACCAAGGAGAACTTTCAATTTAAGAAAATGTTCTCTACCAATTATCAGAATCAGAATTATCTAAGTATGCAGAAGATAGTAAAAGTAATAAAAAATTGTATGAGGTAATGTAGCACGACTTTACAAATGAAAATGGGTCTGGAAACATCAAGAGTCTTTGACGGAATCACTGCTCATTTTCCGGTCACTTTTTGTACTGGTTTTTTTTTTACTTCAATAACCCTATGCATTTAGCCAACTCAAAAGTGAGTAGGTCTGGTTCTAGTCAATGTAATGAAGAAGTTAGAAAGATCTATTTTAACTTGAAGTTTCAGATAGAGCAAGGCCTATTTGGTGTATAATTAAGGCTATACAGATACTATACATCATGTTAAAAAACCAAGAGCCTCTTAAGCAAAGAAAACGATAAACCAGAATTTTTAAATTAGTGCAGTCTCTCCCATCGTTTTAAATTTCACTGTAGGCATGCAATAGAAATTTGAAATATTGACATGTGAAATGACCTCCAATATATTTGGTTTGCATATAAGGGTGCTTTTCTAATTTCAAAAAGGGAAGGATATCAGGAAAGCCTCATTATCTCACTGTTTATGTCTTGGTGCTTATTCTGCTTAAGCAATAACACTGTGACAAAAAAAAAAAAGATCAGGGACTTACACTGATATACAATGTTCTAGCTAGACTGCCTCCAGTAAGCAATTCACCTCCAGTATTAGAGAGAAAGATCATGAAGGAACTGCAATTAACTGCAGACTCCATTCTGTTAAGTACCTTCTATGTTCTTTTTTGCTTGCATACTGGCAGGTTACTCTTCTCCCCATAGTATTTGTTCACACATGAAAATGGTATAATATGGTCTGTTAATTCCCTCAATATAATATGTGTATAACATACATCTTAACAAACATAGGACAGAGTTGTTTCCACTCTCTTTCCTACAGGAAGAATGTTTATATAGAATGCAAGAGTTTAGTGGCATAGACTCAAAGAAGCCAGAAGTTTAATTGTTAAACCAAGCTTATCTATTAACCCAATGCTTGATGGTTATGCAGACCCCAGAAGAGTTTAAAATCTGTGGCCAAATTCAGAAAGGTAAGGCTCTGAACCTTAGATATCTTTCATCCTCAATTAGTCTACTTTGTGAATAGCATTTTAGCCTCCTTATTAATCTAAGGGGGAAAAAAATCTTAGCACCACTGATATCACTTCCCTTACTTTTAAGCTCCCTTTAGCTGGTGTGAAAGTCCTAGGAGAAAGAGTAGCAAGTGTAGATACACGAAAAATTCACCCATCCTTGTTGCTACCGCAAAGGTGAAACATTGAAAACATGCTCTCTAGAGACAATGGCACTGCTGACACTCAAAAAACAAACACACTGTAACCCCCAAAATCCTCATCCACAGTGAACACTTCAAAACCTGCAAATCATATAAAAATAATTTAGCAGTTAACTGTAGCATATTAGTTTAACTAGTATATATATTACAAGGACTCCGATAAAAAGATGATCTTGAAATACAGCCTCCACATCAACAAGTCATAGCGGCCCAAGGCTTTAAATACTCATGTTAAAAAAAAAATTCTTACCTCATGCCACTGTCTACTTGGCTTGTTTTGTTTGTGATTGCATCCCACAGAAATATGGTGCTAGATTTGTCTGTGATTATTGCTAAAGTATCTCCATCCTTATCCCAGTCCATAGCAACACAGTTACTGAAGAAAAGGAAAAAAATCACTAAGAATGTTAAAATGTATTTGCAAGTGTACCAAGACAGCCAGAACTATGCAACTGAGCCCCTATTTTTCCCTTCTCCTCCCCTGTAAACCCATGACAGATTGCAGATTTATCTGTAAACTAGTTTTATAGCAACGCCACTCTTATTCAAATCTCATTGATGACAGGGGCTGAGAGGAAGGTCGGTCATAAGACACTGCTACCTATGTTCTAGTACTTGAAAGACTGTCACCTTCATTTTCAAGAGACACTGAAAGTCCTCTGTAAGGTTCTGGTTTGTTAGAGGCTATTCAGAGTTGGGATTATTTTTCTGATAATACACCTCTGATTCCACACAGCTTTCCTCACTTTGGACAGTTTTCTGAAGAGAATGTGCATTTATCATACGTAGTGCAAAACACTGCACAGAGCGCTGGGCCACAGATATTACCAAGCAAAAGAGACTGACACAGCCAGACCACATTATGAATGACACGTAACCCAAAGAGCAAGATGTGATGGTCAGTGAAACACACGAGTCTGGTAAAGACAATGACAATTGCATCTCTTGATTTGGTTCAAGTGGCAACTACCACGAACTACAAAGACTGAATTTCTAAACTTCTTGGGGAACTAAGTGATTCTGGCTCATATTTACCAATGACACAGGGCTATGTAAATGACAATCTGGAAATTTAAGTTATACTTTTGACTAGAGGTTTCAGCCTTAAAGACCATGGGACTTTTGCCTTGACTAAGGGGTTTATCTTAATCAAAATTAATCAGGTAGCTAGAAATAAAATAAAAAACTTCCATGATGACTAAGAACAGTTAAAGTGCTAAGAAGAGATGAGCAGTACACAAATGAAACTACATGAGGTATTAATGGTGCCCAATAAAAATGTATTTATTGAGAAAACCAATATGATGACCCAATGTCACACCAATTTTCCTTAGGGAGGTTTCCCCTGGTCCATATCCAGCCTGTTCCTATGGCCTGACTGCCTTTTAAAAAGTTCAATATATCTTCCCAAGTGCACAAGTTTTTAAATTTAATCTGAAAAAAATCCAGTCTGTAAACTCCCATACCACTCTCTGATGTGAACCAAAGTGTGATAAGTTGGAAAAAAAAAAAGATTCCCTTCAGAAGTACCATCTTGACTTAGAGCAACAATGCCAATGCATACATTTATGCCACTGATGTAAACAGAAGCATTAAACCAAAGAAGTATCTTTCCTCAGCAAAGCCATGATAAGAAATTGTTAGAAAATCAACAGTAGCAAGAATGCAAGGATATATCATACACAACCTCATTATGATCCTTCTTAATGTGATAGGTGTTTTTTTTCCATTTTAATTACATAATTTGTCTTGTCTGCCAGGTATGTTCACCAGAGATAGTCCTACAAATTTCTCACATCGTCTCTTACCAGAAGAGAAGCATTTTTAAAGAAAACAACAAAGAAAATAATTTAAACCTATCTTAGTACCTACCCTGGTAGGCTGATTTCATTTCTCTTCTGACCATGACGATCAAAAATTTTCACAGAACGATCACCTCTAAAAAAGATTAATATATAGAATAATTCCCTTTCCTTATCAGTAATTTTGATGGACAAATGCAATGAATAGTTGCAGTCTTACCCTATTACAGCAAGAAAATTTCCTAAAGTTTTCTGCCAAGCAAACTGCACAGGAGAACCAGACCAAGCTTTTTCGTACAGACTGAATACTTGCTGTGGAAAAAAAAAAAAAAAAGGAAATTATACATCTTAGAATCATAAGATATAAGAATACTACAACTGCCTAGCATGTTAGCAGCTGAGTACTGTGGAGGTAAAAACTCCCACAAACAATCCAAACCCAACTTCTGTGTGATTCCAATGCACTGAAGTAAAAAAATCCCACATAAATGTTCTTTCAATTTGAGTGGAAAAAAATTGAAGTTTCTGCTGCTGGGTGTTCACATAGAGAACTGCGACTCTATTAAAACTATTAATTTTGACTCTTAGTCACAAGAATAAAAAAAATGCATGAGACTCTCCCCTTCTAGTTCAAAGACCATAGTGTTAATAGTTCTCTAAATTTAATGGAAAAGCCTGGGACCAGAAAGCATCCTTAGTCTGTAAAACACAGAAGGCTCAACATTCACTCTTTTAGGGCAAGGTAACCTTTTCATTAGTCTGAATTGCTGGGTTTTAAAAGCTAAGATCTCAAAGCAACACACTATACAAAGAGATTCTCACTTCCAGTGGAGAAAATTTCTGAACATCCTTTTCCTTTCACACCACCAACAGATATTTTTCTGTAACTTGGGTGCAAGATAAAGCCCACAAGTTTGTTTCACAACTTGCTCTCGTGATGTCACGAGACATGTCATAAGATAAACACCAACACCTGCTGTCCACCAAATGCCTGTAAGGTTTGCTCAAGTCTGCCACAGGTTCTTATCTCTTCTTTCGGGTCAATGTAAACTGAGGCATTCTTCACACTTAATCTGCGTTCTGCTCACAAGAGCAGCAAAAATACAACCACCACATGCCACACTCACAAACTCATGCTGAAAATGACGTTTGATTTTGAAAAATAATTTAAGGAGGAGGGCCACCAAGATGATTTGAGGGATGAAGCACCTCTCCATATATGAGGAAAGGCTGAGAGAACTGGGATTGCTCAGCCTGGAGAAGCGAAGGCTTTGCTGTGACCTAATTGTGGGCTTTCAGTACCTTAAGGAAACATACAAGATAGACAGAGAGGGAATACTATAAGGGCATGCAGCCACAGAACGAGGGGGAGTGGCTTCAAACTGAGAGAGTAGGTTTAGATTAGTTACTAAGAGGCATTTGCTGTGATGGTGGAGAGGCACTGTACAGTTTTCCCGCAGAAGTTGTGGACACCTCATCCGTGGAAGCGTACAAGGGCAGGCTGGAGAGAGCCCTGAGCAACCTGGGCTAGTGGAAGATGTCCTTGCCCATGTGTAGAGGCGTTGCAACTGGATGGCCTTTAAGCTCCCTTCTACCCGAAGTCTCTCCATGCGAAAGTAAACAAGCACGGGAGTGGAGGCAAGCACACCAGGCCCCCCTGCNGCCCAGACCCACCTTCATCGCGGCCACCGCGGCCTGCCAGCGCCGGCACTGCGCATGCGCCGCCCGCTGGCGCCACGGTTACCCCGGAGACGGAGAGGGCCGGGGGAGGGCAGAGACCGGCCCCGGCCCCCAGCGGGAGGAGCTATGCGTGAGGCCGCGGCCCCCACAGCGGGGTGTGGGCAGTTCTCAGAGGAAACGGAGGATTTTTAGACCGTAGGCACGCAGAACGGACTTCTAAGCGAGGGAATAAAGGCACACACCCGCCAGCAAAGCCTCTTGAGATCAGCTGTATTCCAACTGCAAAGCTTCATCACAAAGTGTCAGCGATTTCTTTTAAAACAATAAATAGTTCGCCGAGAGCATTAAAACACGTTTAAAATTACAACTGTACAAAGGACTTTGGGTATCGGGCACTTCAAACTTAAAAAAAAAAATAAAAAACCAAACCCAAAACATTAAATGAGTTCACATCTTCCCGTTTTTCACGCGCGGTGCTGTTCAGAGAACATAAGGGACAAGGCACATAAAAGCAAATACAAAAAGGCTTCTCCCGAGAACATTTAGACAGTTCAAAGCAATTTGGTGTAACAGCAGAGGGCTCGAGAAAGGCAAATTATAAAGTATCTGAAAAAATTAGGTAACTGTGAAATAAGGTAACTAATTTGATACAGTCCTGCGAGGCACACTTCACTGTCCTGTAAGATGCTGAACATGCTTAAATGGTGGCAGCATCTGGCAGGATTGGGCCCTTTACATTTTTAAATAACCTTACAGGAAAGACAGACAATTTCTTCATCTTATAAAATTATACTTCTTATAGTAGTGCAAAGCCTCATTTAAAAATGTAATTAGTCTAGATATAATGGAATGCTTCAAAAATTCCAAAGTGCAAATATTAAACTTAAATTGGTTAATTGTTAATCACACTTTAGAATTCTTCCAATAATGCATACAAACAGCAAAGTAAATACAAGAACCAAAGCAGAGAAAAAGGTATGATGTTCTGCATATTGCATAAGAACTTTGAAAATCCAAAAAGTACACTGGATGTCAAAAATATCTGTCAGAAATTATTAAACAGTAGCTTTCTGTTAGCATAAGACAATATTTAAAATAAGGCTTTGGTTAAATAAAAAGTTTGCTAAACTAGGAATGATGATTAAAAGTGCAAAAGATTCACCAAATACACAACTTCATTTCCAAGGCAGGCATTACACCTGCCATTTACAATGGTTTGCATTGGTTTGCTAGCCTGCCTTGTAGTTACTCAGATACCTATTTGTGTTTATTACAGGCAAATTAAATCGATGGGGTCCAATCCTATAACTTGTTTCATCCAGAGATAGACCCAATTATATCAAAGTATATCCATTTATAGCATCATTGCAATGCATTTAGGGAAATCAAGGCCCTGGAACCAAAACATTTGATTCTTACAGTGAGTTCACTCATTTTCTTAGCACTTCCTAAACAGAAGTCCTCTATTGCCAACTGGCAGGCTACAGCTGACTTTCTTACAAGTAGAATTCTTGTAACATATGCATAACAAAAGTTTTTAAAAAGTTTTTAAAAAGTGCTTAATATTGGTCCATAAGAACATCATGTCAGCTTCAGACCAAACACTTTGCTGTGGTAGATATCCTGCACCTGGTGTTTATTGGTGCACTCGTAGTTTGCTTGAGGAAAAAGCAATCCTCTGAGTCTACACAGGAGAATGTCACCTTCCCAGAGAAAATAATTCAGAGTTTTACAGTCACAACACATGCTCCAGCTCTTCCTAAGCACAGTGGTGCAACCTGTAAACAAACAAGCAAACAAACCATCCATGAGATAAATGCAGTCAACTTTAAGTAATTTTTTCCCCCTAATTATACAGCTGCAGCAGAATGACAATATCACCCATGCTCTGTTAACATGACTTACAAATTCATCCAAAATTGGATAAAAACACAAAGAAAAGGTAAAGATACTTTATATAACAGAGTGAAGCACTCTGAAAACAATAGCAAGACCTAAGGACATCAAGCAATTCTTATTGATAATTTCAATTATTCAGTATTACAGGAAAAAAACCTTTATTATAGTACAAACTGGATACCTGAGCTAGACAGTCAGACAATTGAGTAAAGGGTGGTAAAATAATGCATTTCTCAGAAACAGAAAATGCCTTATAATCATAGGGGCAACCTCTCCTTTTTACTTGATTATTTGATAAAATCCTGTTAAGAGTTCTTGAAATCAGAAAAAATTCACCAGTCTTTATTCTTTAATTGCAAGCAGAATTTACTTCTGGCAAGATCCTTTTCTGCTGAGATTCTGCTGGACTTGAACAGAGGGCAGTAGTTTCTAACACTCCCCTTTGCTTCCCCTTTTAAACTTCATAGTATTGCAATGTGTGTGAATAGCACACCAAGTGGTACAGAGACTATCCTGAAGACAAAAAAGGCTGTTTATGCCAACTCCCCTATTTCTTTTTTTCTTAGGAACGATAGACTTTTATAGAGCTGTCTGTGGTTCTGACAACCTTCACCTGAGAAAATTCCACTGCCTTCTCCTGAGTTGTGTTAAGATGAAGAGGTGGCAGACTGCTGACATAATGAGAGAAGGAAGGTACACAAATATTTCCTAATCCCTCTGGGAAGGGTTTGAAACTATCCCATATACTGGGATTGTGGCATTCAGTGAGATATAGATGGTCAAGGCTAAGGATACAAAGGTACATACAGATGGTCACCACCTAGACGTGAGATTCATTTAGATGCAATGGTGAGAGGCACAGTTTCTCTCCTCTGGTGAGAAGCAGTTTCTGTCCTCTGATACACTTTTTTTTCTTTAGCAGGACTAACAATGCCATGGGTTATCATTACCAGTACCAATGAATGCCCCAAGCTCTGATGATCCTCGTTGATGACTTGTTTTTTAAGAGCTTGTGGCAGTATAAAATGGAGGGAAATGGACAGCTGAGTTTTTTTGTGTTCCAGGGATTTTCCAGTTTAGTTCTCTTTTTGAATTAAGAATCTGGGGCTATTACCAGAATAACATATTCAGGTGGCTCAGAATTCAGATGCAGATGAGCTTGGACATTCATCCTGGTCTGCAACTGGACTCCAGCAGGGCCTTAGTGTCCCATAGAGTCTGTGCTGTATCTGCCAACCTTTTGTGGCTGTAGATGCTTTAGGGTATTTCAAATGGCATTAGATACCAAAGGACAGTCAGCTCAGGATGTCCTTGTGTGTGCTCTTCCCACAGAGAGACACATTCCTGGAGCTATATAAAAGTAACCAAACTCTGAACTGACAGTAATGGTTTCTATGCATGAACTCTAGAATTATTTTTATTTTAAAACTGCAAAAAGAAAAATGGGTAAATGCTTTCTGGAACCTGCATACACTGTACATAGCATTCACCTCAGAACGGGATTATTTATGAAAAAATGACCAAAACCTTGACAAAATAAATGTTGAGAGACGTATTAGAGCTAAAACTAATCTACATTTATCATTTATCTTCAAAACAGGAAATCATGTAAACAGAATCCTTTATGACAGTTTGGGGAATGTGGCAATATGTTTTATTAAAAGTAGCTGAAATTGTCAAAGAAAATAGCTATACTCTTGCAAAAGAAAGGAGGGCAGTTTACTGGAAATTAACAACTATCTGTTCAAGAGAAGTCATCTCAAATTGGTACACCAAGGAAAAAAAGAGACTCACAGCAAGACTAGTAAGAAACTGCTTTTTAGAGATGGAATATTTGAATTCTCCTTGCAAAAGGAGGCACATTTGAAATAACAGTATTAATAGTAGTGTATGGTCTGATCAGAAGCTATACCTGTGTCCATTCATTTGTCTGGGGATCATAAGACTCCACGGTATTAAGATATGTTTGACCATCATATCCTCCAACAGCGTACAACTTGTCACCAAGAAGACACACTCCCACTGCATCTCTGCTAATGCTCATAGAGGCCACAGCAGTCCACATATCTGTTTTGGGATCATACCTAAAAGATAATTTGTGTTATGCTCTAAAACTGTTACCAAAATTCAACAACAACAAAAAAATGTACTGGAATTGATGCTGTCAAGGTAGTAGAAAACAGGACAGTACAGATCTGGGTGTCAATTTCAAATGACTTTCCCCTCTCAATTCCCCTCCCTTTGAAGCTGTTTCTTTAGTCATCTGGTAACACAAGTCACTGCTAGCCAGATATCTACTTCATACTGCTTTCCAAATAGTCATACAGCCATATACAGCTGTTCTTACTACATTTTGTATGTCTAAACATACCATACAACAAACAGTTCTGCTGCTACACCACAGTAGAGCATGTGCTTGCTTTAAGTATGTCAAAGCACAGGCTGGTAAAATTTGGTTTGGTAATAAGATCACCATTATTAACATTACCAATTTCAAAAATACGAGCCCCAAAAGTGGTTTGAGAAAATTATATGGGAAATGCAAAACCCTTAAGACAATTTACAACACTTTTGAAAGAAGAAGTATCAGCAAACAGCAGATGGTTTAATGAAAAAAATTGTGTGGTTCTACAACATTATCAACATTCTTTGCAAGTCAATTTGAGAACTACATAGGAGATTCCATGCTATGCTTATGGCAAGGAATATATTTTAATCTGACTAAAAGAGACAATCTTTTTTAAGATTGCAGATGCTTACAGCAGAACTTATGTAATTACAGAGCTCTGAAGGGCTCTAAAAGAAACTGTACAAAGAAAAGAATTATTTGGCTAAGATCATACTTGCTAAAAACAAGTTGAAAGACAGTAGTCTTAATTTTTTTGCATGAAGAGCATAGATACAAAGAGCTCTAACAATTTTATTTGCTGTCCTCTAGTAAAGTATTACACAAATGCATGCAAGCATAACTGTAACATGAAAACACTACTTGAAGCACACATGCAAATAGAAGAGGGTGATTAGTAAGCTAAATGTAGAAATTATTTTTCCAACTATTTTATAATTTATAAGCAATTGTATTTATCTGGGAGTAGGAACTTCTGTTGCAAAATATAATTTAGAAGATTAGTGTGGTTATAAACCCCTGATTTTTAAAATTAATATTTCTTAATTCTTTAATTTTTTAAAGGAACTAGTTCCATGAATTTGCTGGTCTTCCATTTCAATTCATTTAAAGAGCAAGGACAAAATGCATTACAAGATGATTCCTATTTATTAAAGTCATGAGTTCTGTAACTTTGTTTCAGAAAATGCAGATGCAGAAAAATACACAGAGTTACTGCTTCTCTTGGGTTTCTGATTATCTGTATAGCCCTAAAAATTTGGTATTTGTTGAGAAGTAGCTTCCTACCTGCAAACCTTTCTGGGGTCTTTTCAGTGCAACTTCCACATGTTAAGGGCTATGGGCCACACTGTATTTTCAGGTCTACTAGGACTCTGAAAGTTTGAAAACTACAGCTCTCTTGTAGTGGATTTTTGTGGTGTGTTTTCTTGGTGGTTTGTTGTTGTTGTTGTTGTTGTTTTGGCTTGGTTTGTGTTTTCTTGTTTGTTTGGGGTTTTTTGGGGGTTAAGGTTAGAATATATGTCCTGGCATGAATACATGTAGTAAAAGAATATGGGCAATGAGGACTTACTCTAAGTGTTGGGGGGTAACAGGAAAGAAGAGAAGTTTTACAGCTGGTGGTGGAGGAGCAGGGAGAGAATTAAAGCATAGTTCAGAAATACCTAAAATGCCAGTGAAGATTTAATACAGTGAATTATTGAGTATTTACTATCTTTTAAAATTATTTTATGGATCATATGTGCTTCTGCAATTTGTGATACAGTCATTTATTAATCACTTTACAGAAATATATACCAACCTAGGAATGACTGAATTATATGCCAGTCTCCCAGTGTCATTAAGTGGTACAAGAAAGAATTAGATATATAAAGATCCACAAAACCTTACTGTTAACTCCTTTGAAAGTTATTATATGAATAGATTCAGACTTCTTGCGTGAAAGAAGATCTGCTCAATTTTTAAAAGCATTCAATTCCACATTGTTTCAGTTATCAAACATAATTCATTCAATGAGATTGTTAAAATAACCTAGACTAATTGCATTAAGAAGAATTTTTTTAAAATCTTCTGTCCTGGTAACATTTTGAATCATAGTATGTCTACACAGCCTATCTTTATATGTAAGTTTCCTCTGTTCATGCTAAAAATAACACACCTGTTTTATTGGGTTTCTACTTATAGCTCTTTCCATAAATCACTCGATAGACTAGCACCATTAGAATCCCATGGCAGGATATGTCTCCATCAGGATATTACCTTTCTACACAGTCTGACAGCCTGGATGTTAAGTTGGATGCTGGAGCATCGTGGCCACCTATTGCGTACAAGAACCCGTTCCAGGTGGTTACACCTACACCACCTCTTCTTTTTGACATCTGAGCACAGAGAGTCCATTTGTTTGTATGAGGATCAAAACATTCTACTGACTTAAGACAAGAACTTCCATCTCGACCACCAACTGCATAAAGCCTACAAAGTAAAACGAAACAAACAAAAAAAACCAAAACAAAACAAAACAAAAAAAAAAAAAAAAGAAGAAGAAAATAAATGTTGTCTGAATAAGACAGTTTGTTAAAAACGGAAGTTTAGAAGGAAGGAGACTTTCAACTTTCAGTAGACTACTCTGTTGTGAAAATTCAGGCAAGATTTTGCTCCAATCCTTTCCTATTGTAACAATCAATGCATAACAACAATAATTTACAGAAAATGGAATATCTTACACAGCATTTATATTCCAACCTATGCCTATAGCTAACAATTTCAAAATTACATATATGACTTGCAGGGTTAGAAGGACAAATTCAGTAGTGGATCTGTGCATGCACCATCTCTACCCTGCCTCATCATAGGCATTCAGGTGCTTTTCTGGACCTGGGTTTTAGTTAATGACTGACAGCACTACCTTAAATCCCTCACACCCACTAGGTGGCTCAATTTGCTTAGTCCTAAGAAAAAGACTTCTAGCATTTGGTACAAAGGATTTCAATTATTTGCAAGGGCTGACTGAAATGAATGAAAAAAAATTGGGTTTAGGAGGACTCAATCACAGACGAACCATTAAAACTAATCAAATAATCAAACTTCATAAAGAGCTTATGAACAGAATTTATGAGCAATCTAGGCATAGCAGCAGACATACCCAGCACTACTATTTGGAAAAGTACGAACACAGAAGCCATTCTAAAAAGGAAGCAGTGTATCAGAAGTAAAATCCAGTGAGAAATCACCTCACATTATTTCAGAGCCTAAGAATAGCTAGATAATCAAACAAACATTAGATACTGTAGAGAGTGTCAATTTACAACGGTTACTACGAAGCACTATTCAAGATGTCCCCAGTTTGGGTAATACTAGTGTTTGTTTTTTAAAATATACTGACCAAGGAATTTAAATACAAACATCTTGTAAATATGGTTGATCTAGTCCTTCTCAGTAACAATTTTAATAAGCTTTTAAAAAAATCCATGGAAGTTTCTTTGTTTAGTAATAGAACTTGTTTAAGGTAAGGAATGTACTGAAGGTTTCTGGAAAACTCTGTTGTAGTTCCATAAAGTTCATGACTAAAATCAATCCTTTATGCAACATAACATTTATGAAACTCCCAACTTTACCTTCCCTCAAAATATGGAGAGAGTTTTGATCATTTATGCAGTGATTTCACAGTCTAGACCTGGAGAAAGCCATATTAACTTCTCTATATGAAGGTTTTGATCCAATCACTGAAACTTACCAAGTTACAGACAGACGTTACAGGAAAGTGCAGAAGTTACTGCTCCTGCATCTGAAATGCTGCATGTGTTTTAAAAAGGTCAGCTGTAGTGATCTTTTGTTGTTGTCTCCATTAAGAGTCTAGGCAATGTTCTATAATAACAGGGAAATGTGAGGCTCTAATTCTGATGCTTTTCATCACATCTGGGACTCACTGCTGAATATATAGCAAGGTTAAGACCCAACTTAGATATCTGAGACGGCAGTTCCAAGGCAGCCAAGGCACTCTACTTGCTGGTTGTTCAAGTTCATCCCTCCTTCCTGTAGGCAGTGAGCATTTCCACTCATTCTTGGACTTATTCCAGATCTTAGAGAACCCTTTGTAGGTGCGTTTCAGCAGTACTAATTTGCCAGTGATTAGGCTTCCAAAATAAAAAAAGTGTGAAAAAACTTTTTTTACCTGACAGCTTTCAAGTAGCTCAAGGGAGATGCACAGATAGTACATAAGCAGGAAGTGAAAATTTGTGGACAATAGAGTGTAAATATTCTGCCACAACCACAATACTACTCAGTAAATCAGTAGCTTTTGTCTGCTGTGTCACCCTGGCAAAACATGGCTTGCACCACTCTCCACTCTCAAAGCAGGGGCACTTCTTTAGTAAGAGTTGCATCTCCGATTGTGTATGTGCATACCCAGGTGAAACTCAGCTTAATTAAGGGTGAAGTAAGAGACTGAATTTGTTAATTTAGCTTGAATTGCTAACTTAGCATGGTTAATTATTGATTAGCCTTAGTATATTTAGTGCTGATGCAGTAAGTGCATTCATAATCAGCAGCTCCAAATCTGCATTTCTGTAGCTTCAAAAAACCACACTGTTTGTGGATCTGTGGTTGTTAAAGTATTGAATGCAACCAGACTTACAGCACTGAACTTCTTAGAAATTAGGACCAGCTGCACCCAGCCCCTCTGATCTCTGGGGACCAGCTGGAATGCAAGCGGTATTATTTTCAGCCAAATTTCGTACTGTAATGCAGCAGGTTCTCGGTATAAGAAAGATGTTGCCATACTGGAGCAAGTCCAGCTGATGGTCACTAGGATGATGAGGGCCCTAGTACACTTGACATAAAGCTGTAATGCTGTGGAGAGGCTTGCTTGACCCAGCACAGTATCTTTTCAGTGAATGAAGAAACTTTGCTCTTAATGCTACTAACTGGTATCTATCAGGAGAAATTATTAATAGTCATTTAAGATGGTCTTTTAATTACATAAAAATAATGAGATTTTAAATCTGAAAACAGGAACTCTTTCACATACTTTCCATTTAATATTGCTACACCAACGGTGCTCCTGGGAGTTGACATACTAGCAACAAAGTTCCACTGACGAGCCTGTGGATCCCATCTTTCTACTGTATTCAGGTAGCTCCAGCCATCATGTCCTCCTACAGCATACATGGGACCTTCCAGTACAGCTACTCCTAAAATACAGATATGAAAACAATAAATAAGGAATAAAGATCAGACAAGAGGAATAAAGATTAGAATTTCTTAGTGACAGTCCAGTGTACACTACAAAACTGAAAAGAAAAAAAAATTCCTTTTGGTAGCTGATGCTACCAAATACAATCTTCAATGTAATCTGAAGGAGAAAGGACATTGAATAAGCAGTTGGCATCTAAACAAAATCTCCACCCCCCCAAACTTTATTTCTGAATGTTTTTTTGGCCAATCCTAAACCAGGTAACCTTTAAAAATATGCAGTCGGCCTTTACAGAACTGTACATACCAAGACCGTGACGATGAGTGGACATCGGTGGCATTACACTCCAAGTTTTTGATCTAGGGTTGTAGCACTCCACAGTATTCAATGTTTTCAGTCCATCTCTGCCACCCACAACAAACAATTTATCATCTAAGACTGCAACTCCAAACTGTAATCTTCGTCCATTCATGTTTGCAACTGGAGTCCATGTGTTAGTACGAAGTTCGTATTTTTCAATGCTTGTAGCTCCTGAATGACAATATATGCAAGTTACATATGGAAAAAGAAAAGTTCTGAAGCATTAGGATAGTTTTTATTTTCGTAATATGATGATTCCTACAAGACACCATGACATCCTGCAGCATATTCTTAAGTCTGTGTAGACAAATAGTCTTTTTTGACTTCCTCAGCAATTACCTGCCCCATTACAAAGGACAACTTTCTTGGTGCTTTTCAAGACAATAAACAGGTTTTGTAACTGCTTTGCAGAGTCAAGCCTTTAGAAACAGAAATATTAGGAATATAAACCAACCACGTGGAATGAAATTATATATTGAAATCAACTGTTCTGTAATATTAGACAAAAAAGCTGATGGTACGTGACATGAACTACCAAGAAACAGCTTTAAACCAACAAATTAAAGAAAACACTTTCTCTGCTGTAACTTTTCTAACTTACCCGATCCCTTCTAATTACCATTAAAAAGTATGGAATTTTCTATGAAAAAAATAATCCAAGTAGTTGTGACAGATCTATTTAATAATTAGTCAAAATATTTTTGTTGTTTTGGCTTTTTTTTTTTAAGCATGTGTAGGTCACCTTTGTGGTCTTTCAGACCTTTTCTTCCTTTTCCAAATTACTGCCCCCTCAAATAAATAAAGATTTGTTCGTATTCAATTAAACACTTCACTACTCAGTAATCAGCTATTCCTATGGTAATTTCAAATCAGAACTCTAGATTCCAGAATATTTACAGCAGTCTCAAAGATATATAGGCCTTTTTAACCTAATAAACAGTATACACTTTAGATGTTTCATGTTCTGTACTGCCGAATCCTTGAATTTTAGATTTAACAGGTTGTAAAAAACTCTATCAAACATTTCTTTTAAAAAGAACCAAAACAGCTCATCAGCTAAACATTACATAAGCCAATACCTTTTGTTGCATCCATTCCTCCAACAGCAAACAAAACGCCCACTGTAGATTTTCTAGGTTTGGTGCGAGGGCTTTGCAACATAGGTCGTCTCTCTGGCAACAGATGGTACTTCATTGCTTCCATAATGAGTTTTTGACATTCAATGTCATCCCTAAAGAGTGCATTGTTCTCCATATCTGCCAAAAACTGTGAAAAAGAAAGCAAATCAAACAAGCTGTATTGCTATAAACCACATGAAAAATAAACCCATGATTACCAAGATAATATTTTATACAAATACTTTCACTGCCTGATTTAAAATCCCTGTATTTTCAAAATGGTCATATAAAAAAAGGCTAGGGTAAAAATAAACTTCTAAAAAACAGAACATTCACATTTTGATCAAAACTGTCAAATAAATAAATAAATACATAAATAAACAAATCTTTAAAGAAGAAGGCCATCTGATCTTAATGGATTATTTAAGCTTAATGGTCCAAGGGAAGGAAACATAATCTCCTCGAGTTCCAGTGCTGTGCAGGAATGTTCAAGAAAATGGAAACAGGTTCTGGGTATGTAAGTCAGTTCAAGCTCATGCTCTTATTCCCAAATCCACCCAATGCAGAGGTCTGTAAAAGCCCATTCAGCACATGCTGAATATTTTAATATATATTCTGTTCCTCACCCTGAGAATGACCAAGATCACAGTGTATAACTTAATAAAAGCCTTTGTTAAAATTTTTATATCAAGCTTGCAAGCAAATTTGGCAACTTTTAAATCTTAAATATGGATTAAATAAAATTCAACTAAAAACTACTAACAGAAGTTTTTAAGTTCAAAGATTCTGGAGTGATTTGTACTCCATATTTATCAAACTGCAGGAAAAAAAATATTAGGTTGAGAGTCACATTCTAATTATTAGAAGTCTGGAAACTGGCATTTTTCTGAGCTGCACAACATGGCATGAATAACAGAGAAAAAAAAAATGAAGCGCTCCACTGGGATTTGGACATTTGTCAGAAAAAGAGAGAAAAAAAAGGCAGATGCCTCTGAAAAGCCAAAATCCAAACACTTTGTGAATATTAGACATGCAAGTCCACAAACCAGAAAGAGATGTCTTTATTGAGCTGTTGACAGCCAACCACTAACAGGTACAAAATTGCTGTGACATCAGTCATCAGAAGTACTAAAGGGACTTGCTGTGAAACAGATGTGCACAATATGGTTATATATAATAAAGCTGCCTTAGGGCTGCAAAGTGGCAAACATAATAACCATGTTTCCAGAAGGGCTACAAGTAAGTACAGATGGTTAAACCTGAACACCTCAGTATCAGGCAAAATAACACAAAATATGACAGAAAACATAACTAACCATCACAGAGAGAATAAAAAACCTTTTCAAAGCCCTTCATCAGTGATTTTCAGAAAACTTTTCAGATTTCTGCAGCATTTCTCTAAGTGGCTAAAGTTCTCACTATTTAAAATAGCAAATGAAGTGTTTTCATGTAAATTAGTAGAGGGAACTAAATTTCATTCTTTACTTTCATACCTTCTATTGTTTCTTCTTTTGATCCAAAGGATCACTTCACAGGGACACTGTGATTATAAAATAATAAACTAAAAGCTGCCTTTTAATTGCCAGTGTGCAATGCTGTAGAATTGCACATGGTTTAAAAATATATAAAAAAGAAATTAATTAATTCCTATTGTCCTACATCAGACACTCTCAGAGCTGCATGCATGAAAAGTAAGGCTTGTACACAACATGACCAATTCAGACTTTCAATATATTTTTCTGATGGACAAGCAGCATATAGTATTTAAAGCAACACTATGTGTGAATGTGAGTTCTACAAGAAGATGCAACCTACATTTTCTACAGTTTCTAACCCACTCAACCTATAAAGAATTTCTCACAGTACAGAGTCACAGTCTCTGAAAGCAACTTTATTTCATTTAAAAAGAACTGCAATCTACTCTGCAAGCTCTTTAAACTAAAACTGCTATAATTATTCCTCACTCAAAGAACTTAGAATGGGCTTACTAAAAGTACCTTTTTTCCAAGTTTTATTATTTACATAGGTCCTTGTACTGAAAGTATTTCTAACAGCATTTACAAATGACATGTTAGCATGAAATCATAGTAACTGCAAATCTAATAAGGAGAAAGGTAGTGCAGACACTCCAGTACTAAGAATTTCTGTCTAAATGGAATCTGAGCCATCTTGTAATTCAGAAATTTCTAAATCATCTTTTTCATTATTTATCAGAGATGTAATATTTGCCATCTTACAGCTTAAGAGGCTGACAAATATTCATCTTTAGGAAAAAGAAATGTACAAATATTTAGGACACTGCTTGCACTAACCAGAGACGTCTACCAAGAGATGCATAAAACCAACCAATAAAAGTAAGAATTACTTACAATTTTTTTGCTTCCAGCACTACAGTTTCACAGTATTTCCTGAAGATTTTTTTAAGTGTATCTGCATCTCTGCTTGCAATGGTTTTGGTTTCAGCAAGTTGTTCAATTTTCTAATTTAATTTCTTTCCAATACCTTTAACTCATCAACCATGAAACTAAAAAGCTTTTAATTATATTTGCTGTCAGACAACCTAATGTCACATAATCATGAAGCAAAACATGATTCGGAAAACATTAAGACTGTTTTGGGCACTTCAAATAAGTTTACTCATCTACTAAATGTTTCCATATTAAAATCAAAGCTCTAACACTTTAATTTGTTAAAGAAAGTAATAAATAAAAAGGTTTTCTTCTAAAACAAGAAAAATCTTGTTTTAGAAATATAAGTATATATTTGGAGATGAGATGAAAAATTAAAGATAAAATAATAAGTAAAATATAACTTTGCTTCTGTATTTCATCTTGCTATTTTTCTAATCAGTTACTGAGTGGACATAATTTGATTTCAGTATATATTTCTTGGATAAATTCTGTATTTTCAGCTTCTAAAGATGTTTCAATTACACCCAATTAAGTAAACAGAATACAGCAGGGGTTACTTAGTTATCAATTAATTAAATGTTCAACAAAAGAATGATTTTCTCCTGTCAATTGTCTTACTCTGAATTATGTTTCTAGAAAAAGTGAATGACAAAGTTAAGGCCACGACTGAGAAAATCCTGCTTTTGAATATATAATAATCTGTATGGAAATAAATACTAAAATGCTTGGTAGAGAATCTTACTATCCAGCAAGAGGACATCAGATTAGAAGTAATACACAGAATGTAATGCATGTGATTTATCACTATGAATTTTTCTTGTATTAATGAATTTTACTTATTATTCAGGTTCCATAGAAATCCTATTTTCTTCATTTAAGAGAGAATTCTCACTAAACAAACTGAAAATCATAAAGCAAAATCCTTTGATTATATAGTAAATACTAAATATTACTAAAGAAGGTCCAGCAAGGAAAGATAAGAAAGGAAAAAACAAATAAAAATAATCAAACCTAGTTTACAAACTTGCTACCAGGTAGTGAGTCACAGAATCACAAAATAAGCGGAGTTGGAAGGGACCCACAAGGATCATCGACTCCAACTCCCAGCACCCCACAGGACATCCCCAAGGATCACCATGTGCTTGAGAGCATTGTCCAAATACTTCTTGAACTCTGTGAAGAACTGGGTGAAGAACCATTTTCTAATATCCAACCTAAATTTGCACTGATACAACTTCATGCCATTCCCTCAGGTCCTGTCTCTGGGCACCACAGAGAAGAGATCAGTGTCTGCCCCTCCTCCTCTTTCTCTCACAAGGGAATTGTAACTGCAACGAGGTGTCACCTCAATGTCCTCTTCTCCAGGCTGAACAGACCAAGTGCCCGCAGCCACTCCTTATACTTGAGGGCTTCCCCTCAAGGCCCTTCACCATCTTTGTTGCCCTCCTTTGGACACTTTCTAACAGCTTTAGATCCTTCTTCTACTGTGGTGCCCAAAACTCAAGTGGTGCACACAATACTCAAGATGAGGCTGTACCAGCATAGAGCAGAGCAGGACAATCTCCTCCCTTGCCTGGCTGGTGATGCTGTGCCTGGTGCCCTCCAGGACAGGGTTGTCCCTCCTGGCTGCCAGGGCACTGCTGACTCACCAGTACCCCCAGGTCCCTTTCCATGGCACTGCTTTCCAGCATCTCATTCCTCAGTCTGTCTGTACATCCAGGATTGCCCCATGTCATTTGCAGAGTCTGGCACTTTTCTTTATTAAACTTTGTGCAGTTGAGGATTGCCCAGTCCTCTAATCTGTGGAGGTCTCTCTGCAGGGCCTCCCTGCCTTCGAGGGAATCAGTACAAGACTAACAAGAGTAGTCATTCCTACGAGGCTAGGAAAACTGTAATTCACAACTATTTAAACAAACTGAGCCCAAAGCTTCTTCAACATTTTCTGTCAATCTTTTCCAAGAAGGAGAAAAAGTATTGACTGGGAAGAACAAGAAGTACCCAGTGATGGCCTATCAAGAGTTAATAGAAGAAAAATCACTCCAAACAATTAATTCAAATCGCATTTTCTAGCTATTTCTACATGAAGGAAATATGAGCCAAATAAACCATGCAAGTTCCATACAGAAGAAATTTAAAAAGGACACAGCTTCTAGTGACTAAGATATCCTTGATAAGCATTTTTGTAGGCAAGAAAAACAACTTTTTCTAGAAGCTCCCTCCCTTCTTGTGTCCTAGGATCAGAATATGCTGCAGTTACAAAGGGACACAAACTATCATGCCTATACAACATGATAAGTTCTTACATGCGGCTCTAAGAATCCAGATCACTATAAATTTTATGATTTGTCACTATCAATATATGTGACATATATATATTGATATATTATCAATAATAATGTAGACATTATGCCCACTGTAATCCTGGTATAAACTAGAGAGGAACTGAACAATTTACTTGTGGAGCAAGCAGAGGCAGTCTAATGTAAGCCAGGAGTTTACTGAGATCTTTCCTTCTCTGTTCCAAATCATGTCGAACCCACGTAAGTAGAGCATTCAGTATAGTTTCTTCGTTAGGAATATTCATGTCATCACTTGCTAAAAGCTTAGCAATTTCAGTGGCTGGCAATAATAGAAATTCCTGATTTCTAATTACTTCCATGAAGTTTTCCTGAAAAAGAAAAGTATTTTAATAGAGGCAACATCATACTTTGAAGACATTTTATGGAACACCTGCCGTATCCTCCCCTCTTTTCCCTCCCTTCACGCCATCTCTCAGTTGTCCCACTCTCAGTCCACAGAGTACTGACTTGGGAGGAAGACCAAAAAAAAAGATTAAGTACTGAATTACTTTCACCCCCAATGATTTCCCCAACTCAATCATTCAGTCTCACAGACAGATGTGCTGAAACAACTGAGGGAAGTGTACAGACAGACAGACAGAAATGAGCCATAGGTTGTGGGTGTTACTATCTTGGCACTGCAAAGTGAAGAAATACTTTCTGAAGTACAGTTAAAAAGATGCAGAGTTTGTTCCTGTTGTCAAGCAAAGAGCACAACACACTAAACAATTGGGCACTGATGAAATTGGGCACATGAAAACATGTAACTGTTTTCATTACTGCTAAATGAAAATGTGGCAGTAAGTTTTCAGAGGAAATAAACAACACTAACAGTTTTATTGTTGATTTTAAATGGATTATTTTAAGTTTATTTTGCTATTTCATAGGTTTTATACAACTGATCTGATTTGACTGGGGAGTAAAACATACAAAGAATCCATAATATTACACATGCCTTGCCACACTAACAATATTTATTCTATAGTATTCAATCTTCTAACTTTCATCCTGTCAATTTCAGCAACAAATCCTTACTTCAAAATAAGAAATTCATAATATGTAATACATCCTACACTGATATCTGATTACTTCATAATATGAGGATTTGCAGCATATTCTGTAAGGATTCTGATCAGTTTAGGCTGGAATAGCAGAAGTACGTAGAAACACAATCAGCACCATGAACACACAATCAGCACCATTACAGTGAAAAACCTGGATGTAACAGAAAGGGGTGATGTTATTTCTATCCTCTCTCCCCATATACCTTTACAAGACAGCAAAGCAAAGCAAGCAAAAGCAGAAAAGTAAAAATCACAACATATTCTTGTATTTTGGTAGCTCAAACTGCAGTCAAATTCACACTTAAAATTGAGAGTAGCTTCATGATGATAACAATGTTACAATCAATTTATTAAATGCAGTGTTGATTGCTAGACAGCCAGCTAATGGGGTGCTGTTTTGGTCTGCCATCACACACACCTCTAAAACACCTGGAGAACAAAATGTGTTAAATCCACAAACACGGAAGTCTAAGTGGGCCTAATATGAAAATCAGCCTTAGTGTCTTGTTTAATGATTTAAAAAGAAAGAATTGCATGCTAATAAAAAACCTGTAGATTAGAAGCGCATATTGGAAAGAAAAAAGGATTTTTAGGTCAAAAAAGGGTAGACATTCACAAGAAGAAGCAAGAGGTGCACAGCAAAACAGGTCTGAATTTAGTATTTAAAATAACAACAAAAACAAAAGTACAGCTTGGCATTATATATGCAATGGGCATCATGACAACAAAGCAAAAAAGTTAATACTTTTTTATTGCTTGGTCTAATGCTTTCAAAGCTATACCTCAGTACTCCAAAGGTACTGACTAATAAAAAAAAAAGCTGAGCTAAGAGGAAAAAACTAATTAGGTGTAAATAGTCCATCTTACATGAAAGCCAGATGTACACAAGATGGCTACACGATTTATAAGGGGAAAGATCAAAGTTACTCCACTCCATGGGTAAGTCTGCAAATCAGGAAAATAACTCAAAACGTTATAGGTGTACATAATTCTACTTGTGGATAAAATCTTGAAAGAAAACTTTCACATTTAATATCTGAAAATATTTAATATCTGAAAAGCTTTCCTACAACAAAGATCCAATTGTCTACACAAAAAAAGTACTTCCAGCTGAGGGCTATAGTAGATTAGAAGGGAGATAGAGTTGTCTTTTCCTATTTAATTAATTTAACTATTTGTATTACAAAATAAAAGTTAAATTGAACAAATATATGAGTTAAAATCAGTGAAACTGTACCAATATTCAGAAACACTACACATGCATTGCTATTTATTTCACTCTGGTATTAAATGCTTGGCAGTAAAATTGAATCTGAGAAGTGATCAAAATTATTTCCACAGTTTAAACACACAGTTCACAGGAATTCATATTCCACTGAGTTCATTTGTTTCCACTGGCTGCTTTTTTGTTGGTTCTTTTTCCTAGAGAGTATGCAAGCTGGAGCTGTGATTTTAGTTTTGCTGAATGAACAGGCAGTGAGTTCTGATAGAGAGAAACACCAACACTTACTACCTTAAACTTTCCAAATTGTCTATCCAGATCACAGGAAGAGGAAGGGGAAAGCACTTGCATGAAAAGTTCTTTTGTCTCTGGAGGCAACAGCAAGCTGATCTTGCACAAGTCAATCAGGGATCCTCTTAGGAAAGCTTTTTTCAAACTGGATCTCATCACTTCAACAGCTGTCATGTGTAAAAAGCCTGATTTTCCTTCTTGTTGCTTGCAGACCATTGCTTTCTGATGGGAACAAGTTCAATTTCCTCTTGCTCCCATTCTATTTTTAAAGCAGAGACTCCTTTTGAGCAGAGTATCAAAGCATTCCACTGGGAATACAGGCACTCTTTGTCCTATGTCTGTTTTTTTTATAACCAGAATCTGAAAATTCCTCTTCCTTTACAGACAGAGATTCTGAAGACAAAAAGAAGGAGCCAGTGTATCTCCTAGCATTCTTAACCTCCTCATTAGCCTTTTCTTTCCTTCTTCTTATGGGAACTCTCTGTGGAAGAACAGGATATTTCAGAGAACAAACGGTCTGCAGTTTCAATCCCTTCCTTTCTGGTCCTGAAAGTAAACAGAATTTCCCAACCTCAAAATTAGCTCCTCAAAGAGCTTGGAAACTTTATCATAAGTAGCCTGAGGCTTATGTATTAACCAAGACAGGGACATGCAGTCCTCATGCTCAATGCTGGGTACTGCTCATTCACATCATAACCTCAAATTCATTCTTCAGCAACTGCAGAGTGATTAGTACTGATACTCTTAACCACAGATCTGCCTTGGACTTGGTACAGAACAAAATAATATTTAAGAGCACATAAAAAATAAGATGTCATGATGTATATTTCTAAGTGATACTTAATCCCTACAGTGGAATGCAGTGAGGTGGTTAGTCTCCCTGCACACTGTGTCAGAAGGATGAAAACCTTGGAGAGCATCAGACACCCGCAGCTTGAGAGGGACTGAGGCTGCCCAGCAGGCAGCACTAAGCATGGGGCTCTTCTTAAACTCTGAACTTGGGCAATCAAAAACCAAGAGATGTTTGACTCACAGGATCTGAATGAGAGCAATCAGGAAATGTTATTTTGTCTGCTGTCTGCTTCAGTCCACTGGTCAACTAAGTATGAATTCATTAAGAACTGAGCTATCTGACTTCCTGGTAAACTATTAATAGTCAAACAGCTGTCAGATATCACCTTCTTTACTTTTACTCAGATTTGACTGATGTGTTAAACAATCAACCAACCTAATAGTTGCATGATGTGCAGGGTTTGTTTAGAGTACAGATATTGTAACTTGACTCCTTGTTGCACTGTTTCTGGATTACAAAACAGGCTGAGCAGCATGCAGAAACCTATTCACTCTTGACAAGGCAGTACTGATCTGTTCTGCTAGGCAGGACTAAGGGAACTTGAAAGACAAAAATATCTTGGGTTTTCACAGGTGAAAAGAAAGTGAATGAGTATTTTCCAAGTCAGTTGATTACTGAGCAGGATATTTTGGACAGCAATTTCAGGTGCAAGAATGTAAAATCCTTGTTTTAGGCACTATCACAAACTTTGGTTCTGGCCCTTTATGGACAGAAAGCATTTAAATTTCTTCTCTCTTCATGCTCCCCACTAACAAAAGAAAAACCTGTCCTGACTGTTGCAAGAAAAAAAGGACAAATTATCCCTCTTTAATTCTTTCTTCCAAATCATAACTCAACGACTTTTTGTTACCCAACTACTGCCTTACAGGAGAACGCAAGTCTAAGTGTGCCACACCTTTTCTTCTGCAAAACTACCTAGGTTTCTGTGCTTGGACCCAGTCAATTACTCTGTTCTTTTAAGTTTTTCTTTTTATACATCCATTGGCTTGCTCAGAAATCACACGAATTCCAAAATTAACTTTATCTGAATCTTGTAATACTATCACAGCTCACATACTTTCTGAAGACTTCCGATGAAAATCAAAATGACTTTTCACTCTGCTTTAAACACGCACAGCTGACCAACAATGATTACACAGGGACTAACTCAGGCATCATCACACAAAGTTTTGAATGTCTGCTCTTTCTTTTTTAGTTGAAAATCAGAAAGTTAAAATCTGGCTACTGAAGAAGCTACTGACACTTATCTAAGAACACCTCACTAGTCACCACAGATATTTCCTATTCTGGAAATAACACAGGCTAGCTTTTCTTCATCTCAAAGTATTAACTTCCCTTTTGTTTACTTTTTTGTAGAAAAGGATCTATTGGTTTTCATTCGATGTACAGTATCAACTGTTTCAAACAAACAAGATGTCAAAAAGGGGTGTTTGTTCTGACTTTGAAGACAGCAATAAAAATGCGCAGAAGGCATTTTGTGCAAAAATGCTGCTACAAATTCATTAAACAAATACAATATTTGCCAGTCTAATAAAATTCCTAAATTTATAATTGTATGCCCCAAATACTATATATAAACCACAGCAAAACAGGATAACCTTTGGTCAAAAGATATCTTTACTCAGATATATTTCATGATTCTAACAACTCTATTTTAGAACTGTGATGTGTAAAAATCAGTTGCTCTTTATACAGCATTAAATCCACTACTAATCACTTCAGTTCATTTCATCTTTCACTTCACGTATACTGAGGATTTTTTAAACTTAAGTTTGTAATGCCAGTAATCAACCAGCTTTGATAAACTGTTCCCTTCTGTCAAAACCACTTATCAACTGTCATCATAGTACACAATAAAGTAATACAACACTTCAGTCCCTTTATCAAAATATACATCTGTAATATGAAGAAATGCAACATTCAAATCCTTCTTCTTTTTTTTTTAAATCACTGATGCTTTCCAATGACTAATGTACTTTACTCAGACAGAAGAACCCTATTAACAAAGGCAAACCTAATGGGATAACTCACTGATTCATGCTCCAGTTTAAACAAATGCTCATTTCACCTGAATTTCAAACTTCCTGTAAAAAGGTATTTTAATGAAGCAGGTAAGATGATTACAAAGTTATTACATGTGTCATAAAAACCTTTAAAAAAGATAAGTTGTTTTACTTGTAAAAATATTAAATGGCAATCAGGGTTTTTTTCTGTCAAAGAAAAACTCATAGAAAGTAATGTGTGAATTAAAATTTAAGTATTTTATACTATTCAGTACCTTCTACTACAAGTATTTTAAAAGAACCAGAACTATAAACTGTACTCAGTATAATCCCACACTGTTCTATGCAGCCCAATGCAGCATAAAAATAATTCCCTGTTTTAACAAAGAGAATTTTGCCAGCTACTACAGGTCTACTTAACCCTTACATTCTAACACTTAATAGAAAGAGCATCAAGTACCTAGCACTTACTAGTGTTGAACATTTTCTTTTTTCAAACAGCTTTCAAACAAATGATATTACTTGGGGATTTATTTTAATTGAAGATTCAATTGGACTAGACATTTCTATGCAGTTTCCATAGCAACACTCATTTCAAAATAAAGAAGCTTCTTCTCTATTACTCATTATTACTAAAATTCAATTTAATGTCTCTGTTGGAACTAAACAACATTAAAAGAGGCCTTGGGAAAAATTCATCTAGCACAACTAATTAGTTTTGAAAATGGCTTTTTAAAATCCACCTAATTTGAATTTCATTCACATCAAAGCCTTAAAAGCAACAATTTTGCCACCGAAGTAAACAACAGCCAAAAGGCACAGAACTATTTTCCTCTGGTCTGAACAAAAGATAGGTGTTGCAAAAGAATGGCTTTTAGAAAGTTCACAGCCCATATTTTCCCTAAGTCAAGAATTTTCAGTCAGAATACTAAGACTGGAATGCCAACATTCCCCTTTAAGGATGCATTAGTCTAATAATTCCTACTATTCTGATCTTGGCAGTTCACTTATAAAGGACATGACAACAGCCCAGACCAAAATACATGCTTATTCTGAAAAAGAATAAGTAGATCAGAGGAGGGAGTTTCTCTTTTCCCATATTTTTTCTATCACTGGTCTCACTCAACATAAATTCTAACACTCCTCAAAGGCCTAAGCCACATTTACTTTACTGTTTCATTGCACATTCCACCTAACTGCAATCTCCTTATTTTTGTTTATGCAATAACAAAGACCAAGAATAGAAACATGTAAGTTACAATCTGCACATTATTTATTGATCTGCCTCAGTAGATTTGTGTGTCTGTGATATTAAATATGTGAGAGATCCATTCACTGCAGAAGAACATTGTCTTGTATATGAAAAAAAAAACTACCTTAAAGTGCCATACATACTAAACTAAATTAATTTAAGCCAAGAAGTCATTTTTTTTAAAAATGGTTTTAAACCAGCAAAACCTAAGGCAGCAAGAGGAAAAGCCATGGATTTCTAACACTAATTACAAGACATAAATTACAACTCTTGGATCTAAGCCAATAACTTAATGGCAAGGTAATGCCATGACACACAAGCAAATTAAGTTCTATCTTCATTCCCACATCTCTTATGCAGTATCTACATGCCCTCATTCAGATCCTAAGAGCTTACTTAGGCAAAATTTCATCAACAAGTGAGCAAAATGCCTCACAAAACTGCAAAGAGCAGATGAACTAACTTGCTTCAGAGACAGTTCTTCTGCCTTCTTCTGATAACTTTACTAAAATACACTTGTGTGAAGAAAAAAAAAAGAACATTTTGTATTAAAATAAAAGGATGACTGTTAAGCAGACGAAGTTTACTTAAGCTGGGAGGTCTGAATTTCTGTAAGTTAACTCAAAAATATAATTGGCAAATTTGTATTTAGTCACATATTACCTAGCCTAAGATTAAATTCTTTGATACCTGACATCCCATTGCTAAATTATTAAGGATAATGCAGAATCTATATTGCTGAATGCCCACATTCATACCCCATGTACATCTTAGAACCTGATTACTCCAGTTCATTACAAAAAAGGAACTCTACACTTCCATTTAATAATGTGTAATTTTGGAAGAGGTGATGGCAGCTAGCCCACTGTGAAGTCTGTCACAGTGGGCTGTCAGAAAGAAGAACAAGCTTTTGAAATATTTTATTAAATGCATACCCCACAATCCCATTTCTGTTACAGGGCATTTATGCTCATGTATTTCCTTCCAACTCTAAACCAGCAACTTTGCAGCTATTTTGTGATTTTTCATCATGGGAACACACGAGCATACGATGAAGGCTTTTTTGGGGAAAAACATTAGTACTATATTTAGGAAAACATTCTGTACTTTCCTTACTAAATAAAGCAGATGATACTTAACGTACCAACATACCATAGTGTAATTGTGAGCCACCTTGTGCAAGTCAGTGCAACCCTGTGCATCAGCAAAAGATCGGATTCCAAGGCAATTGGATGGGTGAAGCTGCTTCATTAGGAATTTACAGCATGCTTCTACAACCTGAGAGAGCTGAAGAAGGCAAGCTGTAGACAACAGGCATTCAATGTTATCTTCTTTTAATTCAAGGCGACCTAGTAACACCAAAAACAAAATCACATTAGCTTGCTCTTATAATCTTACAAATTCCCTAAAACCCCAAAGCAACAGAATTATTTACAGATTATATGACAAAAGGCTTAGTAAACATCACCCTCAGCATTAGATAACTAATAGTTTTCAGAATTAGTATCTATAATGATGTAAGGAAAGGAACCCTAATGAGATTCCTTTTTTTGTCAGTCATGATACATTTAATAGATTCACATAATTTGTTAACTAACTGAATGTAGTATTATCAGAGAAACTTTATCCTATCAGGTTGTCCCAGGTAACAGCAATGAGACCTAATTGCTGTCTACAGCTTTCTCACCAGGGAAGGGGAGGGGAAGGCACTGATCTCTTCTCTTTGCTGACTGGTGACAGGACCCAAGGGAATGGCCTGAAGGGGGCTAGGAAAAGGTTCCTTTTCCATTAGGAAAAGGTTCTTCCCCCAGAGGGTGGTTGGGCACTGGAACAGGCTCCCCAGGGAAGCAGTCACAGCACCAAGCCTGACAGAGCTCAAGAAGCATTTGGAAAACACTCTGGGACACATGGTGTGATAGTTGGGGTGTTCTGAGCAGGGTCAGGAGTTAGACTTTGAGAATCCTTGTAGGTTGCTTCCAACTCAGGATATTCTATGATTTATTTTTATTTATTTATAAGAATTTAAATAATGTGAATAATTTGTAAAGAGCATTTGAAATCTAGTAATGGAATACAATGCTCACATGAGGACAATTCATTAGATGAATTCCCATTTTCACTTCAATTACCTGTATATGCATATTGAACCAGAGCCCACAATGCCTTTGGCTCCACACCTTCCATCTTGATTTCTTCCTGTCTTGCTTCCCTTACATCATTAGTGAACATTGCTGCAAAGTAGTCCGAAACAGAGGAGAGAACCAATCTGAGTACCACATGCAGCAGAAAAGGAAAGAAATAGAAGAAAAGAAAAAAACCTTAGTTAACCTGATGTTTGTTAATTTATGATTCATTACTTTGCCCTTTGAAGAAACACTGTAGTTAGAAAAACATTTAAAAATTGACAAAGCGCTCCAAGCTCTAGTTTCTCCCTATGAATAATGAAGTACTGATACTAAACCTACATTTGCTACTGATCTAAACTAATTACCCTTTCAAAGCTCAATGACTTTTAATAGCCAACACAGACATAAATACCCCCAAATCCACATAAATTGGAACTGAAGTATAAATATACATTATTAAAATAAAATTGAATTGATTTTCATTTATATTATGTTAGATACTTCTTTAAATGTGAAAGAATGACTTACCAGTCCTTTTCAAAGTGCTTTAAAATGCTTTTACTCTTGGTGCACACATATACATTCAATTACTAATACTGATAACAAAACTTGTCACAGTAAATGTGGAGATGATACAGAGTAATCTCTTTTTGGGTATCTCTTTAGCCTTTTTAAATAATACTAACTATTTTACTGTGTAAATAAATATGTTAGTGCACAACAGACATTTCTCTGGATTATTGAGAGTAAAACACTCATTACAAATAATAATGCCACTCTGCAAAATGTGCAAGAATGTCTCAGTATGTGTCCAGAGACTGGGGTAAAAGAGAAAATTATATGAGGCAGGAATCTGAAACCTACCATAACTATTCAGGAGGAATAAGAGACGTCCAGGAATGGCCTTTTGGCGTAGATCAATTTTTGGATCAAACCCAGCCTACTGCAAATACATTAAACAGTCCATATGCATACATTCAATTAATCTAATACCCGGGCAGTTTATGTTTTGCTGAATCATTATACTGGTGTCTTAAAATGGCAAAGGTCAGGAATCACAAAACAGAGCAAAACTAAATGAAAAGGCGAGCACCAGTGCTTAGGGGAGAATTTACAGGTACTTATACAAAGTAATGAAATACAAGGAGCAGTCTCTTAGTTAATTAACTGCAAAGTAATAAAATTTTGACTAATTAATCTCACAATATATTTTTCTTGTGAACTTTCTAATCATTGACCATTTGGTCAGGCTTACAGGCTTAGAGAAAAAAAAAGGGTAATCTTTTTTTTCTAGCTGCTGAGGCAACAGAGTAGAGGTACAATTGCACATGAAAAAGATTAATTTTATTTTAACATCTTGTATGATTGAAGTTTTGTCAAAAGAAACAAAGTTCTGTTTTTTTAAAGAAAAATTAAATTCTGTTATTGAAATATGAGAATTATTCTGTAGCTGAAGAGCTAAGAAAAATTAGAACTTTCTGCCAAGGTATGGCCCAGGCATCACTTCTAGGCATTTTAACCTCAGGTTTAATGAAATCTGCATTTAAATGAAAATACTGCCTCCCAGAGATCTACAGAAGTGGAGTAAATTAGAGAGTACATCCATGTAAGTATCAAGGGAGAATTTCTGCAACTGCTTTTGATGCTAGAATGAGATGACAAGACCAGATTTCTATGTACCAAATAGGGGTTCTGGAAGGGAAAGTGGTTTGAATAACCCAAGTATCTCTGCAGGTCCAATTCAGAATTTAAAAAGGCAAAACAACCAACTTAACACATTCACATCTGACAGTTCTGACTTGGAACTTCTACACAGAGCAGAGCTTGAAAAAGACAGGTCTTCTGCAATGGGAAACAGAACTTAGTCATATCACAGTTCAGGGGCTGTTTTTTTCTTTTTTTCTTCCCCAGCAGTGCAACTGGACTAGGTAGCTGCACTATTATTTAGAACACTGGACTGTACATATTTTAGAAACAACTGCTGAAGAAATGCCAAAAAATAACACGAGGGTCCCAGTGCCTTCTATCAGAGGTTTGATATCAGCAAATTTCTTCCTGTAATTTCCAGACTCAAGAGTCCTCCAAAGGAAATTAACAGAAATGTAATCCATTTACTATTTTTGCAAACGTGTTCAGATCCATGAGGAGGTATACATGCTTCACAGTGGTAAATGCTTTCCCGAGGGTGACTTGTATATGCTGACAGAGGATGTGAAGTCCACGAGTAGTTTAATACAGGTAATTTGAAAAAGCACAAATTATACTGAGAGCAGTTTTGCAATAATTTCACAATGAAAAGCCTGAAATGTCACACTTTTCTCTTAATTCAACTGCTTTAGAAAAAAAATATTCTTTCAAAGAAAGAAATGGGATTAAAATATACAGTGACAATGCATCAAGGTGACACTGAGCTAGGATAAAAGAAAACCAAGGCAGACTTTCAGCCAACTGGCCTTTTCTTTTTCGCACTAGTCAATAAAAATCAATTACTGCTATACACGTGTGATTTGATATTTGCTTGTCACTAAATACTGACAAAATCTGGGTGTTTTAGTACATTTTTCTGTTCCTACAGGAGGCTCCAAGGCTACTGATGTCTTTAATTTCAGTGGTTTGTAATGACCCAATATTAGAAAGACCTACCATGATGGCTTAATAGATTTTGAAGAGTTTTCCACTGAGAGCCAGTAAAATATGTGGCACACTTTAAAACCCGTACTCATTGGAACTGCCACAAGCTGCATCATCTTGATAGTTTTCGAGGTCATCCCAGCAATTACTATGTAAAATGATGACAGCTACCAAACCTGGCAATTTACAGGTTTTGTATCTCCAAACCCGTCTCACCTGACAGAATGAAGTGACATTGCTTAAGATCTGAAAGATAAAAGGGACTCTTCCTAGGCAGCTCCTTGTTTGTGGCAGTGTAACAGCTGAAAACCGTCCTTGGAAACTCACTATCAGCATTCACTGAAGTTGTAAGGTGATACTGAAGAGTTCAGGGTCTTTCAAACAAGCTTCCTAAACACTAGAGTACATAAGGTTCCATTTGTCTTCTTTTCTTAAGTTCCATCTCTTTTGTATTTCCATCTTTCAGTGTCAACAGAAAGACAGACAATGGCTCTGCCCAGACTGCTGATTAAAGGATGTGGAGCAGGCTTTAAATGCCCTCTGGGCAGGAATTTACACATATTTCCCTTTTCTTACATGAATGTTCTAATCAGGGGGTTATTACCAAACAAAACAAGCTTTTATTATGGATATAGCAGTTAGCTGAATGTAATAAATACAAACATAACAAATGGCAGACATCTGAAATTGCAGTGGACACAAAATAAACATGCTATGAAAAAATTAGTTAAATTAATTAAATCAAAGTTTCCAAAATTTCTTTATGGAACTGCAAGCTGAAGGAGTGGGAATATAATACATTTCTTCCTAGTGGAGAATGGTCCCCTTTTCCTACTTGCTTCTTGACCTTGTAAATAAGACTTTAGCTATAATTTCAGCACAGAAAAAGAAGATAAACACTTTTGGAACAATAGAGAATTCCATATTCAGAAAAGTCATGACTATATATGATGCTTTTATTTGTAGCCTGAATTCTTTGAATAGATAGAAAACCTCTCAGAATTTCACAGTATTGTATTACCTGTGCTTATTACCAAGGCAGACACCAAACTCATGTCTCTTTTCTCTAAAAACATACATCATGCACCTCACAACATTCAGTAAAAGTAGAAACAGATAATTTAAAAAAATACAGGAATTACTAAAAATGCAAAGTTCAAAACTGAAAATCTGAATACTCCTCTCTATATATGAGTGTGATTAATATTAATACTGAAGAATGTTCTTTCTTACCAGCTCTATGTGACCACATACTATGAAAAACTCTTTCTTATGAAAAAAATAAAGGAAAACAAAGATGTCCAGTGTAAGCGAACTTTCTATTTTCTTACTCAGAATGCCAAGCCATTAAGCTAAGATGTATTTAATAAATATTCTGTTGCTTATTAAGTCTCAAGACAAAAAAATCACTGGTTTTCAGAAATGCACTGATGCATCCAGCCTGCAGTCAATACTAAAAAAAGTCAGAACTTGTAAGGAGGCAGTAAAAATACTACAGAAGTTTTTTCTTACAACACTGGCTACTACAAGTACATAAAGGCAGTCATCTTATTGAATTTCTATAAAACTTAAATGAAATTTAAGATTTCCATATTTATCTTTCCCACTATGAAAAAATTCAGTTTTCAGTGAGATACTTTGGATCTATTGAAATTAAGACTGCAGTTATTGCTATGTTTCTCTGTGAAAACAAAATAGTTAGAGAAAGAACTTATTATGCAAAAGGCAAAGCTTCTTTGTAAGTTGCTCCAACATTATAAAGTGAACAAGAGAGAATCATAAGCCTCCCACTTCCTGCTACAAGCACAAAGTGTGCTTCTTTGGCTTTAACTTTCATGCATATTTAACACAGAATATACCAACTACAGCAAGATGTTCCTCCTCAGAAGAGAAGTCCAGAATAAATAACAGGTAGTAGTAGCATATGCCTCATGTGCTACAGAAATAGATACAGTAGCACAAACTGGAGAAGCGAAGTCAGTTCTCTAAATAAATGAGAAACAAACGTGAACTACATTAAAGGACTTTTAAGTGTGCTGTCTATCCATTTATTTCATTGCAAATAGAATCTTCCAGTCCTCACAAGATATTCACAGCTGTACTCTGCACCCTTTCTACACATTTTTAACTACTACATAAGCCAGCATCCAAACACATATTGCAAAGGGGTTACCCTGGCTCCATAAGGAAGTAAAATTATTTCCTTATTATAATCACTATTTTTTCCTGTTTACACCACTCCAAAGTTTTTTGACCCTAAATTACTTGAGCACGTGCCCACTAGGGGTGTGTGTATTCCCTGTTTTCATCTGATTCATTCTTTTCACAGGGACAAAACAACACCGTTTAGTAACTAATTTGAGCATTTCATAAAATGAAATCTCCGAGAACAACAGCAAACTATGGTTTAAAAGCCTTCCTGATTCTCAAGTCAGTTCCCATCTCCATGCTGTCATTCCCTCAGCTGAGTCAGCACAACAGTGTGGATAATATCCAAATAAAAGCAGAAATCTGGCTTTTTAAGGGAAGTACCAACTCCAAACCAGCAACATTTTCCCATCTTTTTATTACTATTACAGCACTGAGCTGCAGTTTCACTGTGTGAGTAGGAATCAGCAATGGAAAACAAGAATGCTTTAGGATGCCATTTCTGTTTAGACCTCAACTTAGGAAACCACAGCTTACTTATACCTACGTTCCTATTCAAATTACAAATTCTGTGCATTAAATACCGTAATGTGCTTCAGTTACACATGCCTGTGTTTGGCAATCTTTGGTACTTTCCTAGATTTTAAGTGGCGTACATACGATCTGTTGATTACACGGATGACAGGGAGGTTTGAACTAATTTAGACATCTAATACTGGCAGTGTTCAGAAGTCTCCAATCAAAGGACTCTTCTTACTATGGGAGCAAATCCCTTTATGGGAACAGAAGACCATCCTTATTGTTAATTGTGACTCCAATAGCATAATTGCTAGTACAAAGAAAAAATTAAAACAAAATTAAATCTAAGAAAAAATTTACATCATTCTATGGTAAAGAAACCACTACAACTTATAATATTCTGGAAGTATACTTGGGACTTCTGGGGGTTTGTTATGCAAATATCATTAGTATACTTGGAAACAAAAAGAACCTGAATATTTTTATTCTGTATTGCATACAACAGAAAAATTAACTTTTAGTTTCCAAATAAATGTTAAAAAACATATATGTGTTTAAAGTATTCTGAATTGTTTAGGATGTTCTGACTTTTTTTAACAAAACACGGGACATACTTTGAAGGTGCATTTGTAAATAATTATCAAGTTATGAAGTTACTTCAAATTATAATAAACTTACCTGTGAGCTGGAATTCTACGATCACCAGCAACTAACACCACATCACACAGCTGATTGTGTCTAAGATAATTCTCCATCTTTTTAAAAGTTTGTTCAGCATGGTTGAGAGCCTGAAAAAATTCATCTGAGGTACAAGGCTCCATTGTTTGACAAGATGATAAGGTGTGACTGCTGTTGGAGGTTCTGCCAAAGACAATAACAGAAATCTTAGTTCACACAATATTCAGGTGAAATTTTATCTACAAAGGATCAAATAAAAATCATATGTGATTTTATAATTGATATGCATTATTTGTTTTAATATACATTCCCTTGCTATTTTATTTTTCTCCATATTTTCTTTCTCCCTTTAAACCTAATCTAGACCCTTGTGGAAAAAGTACGATCATTTAATGTTGTACTCTTCAACTAAGTGACACACAGAGATCAGCCCAGCAATTTTATCTGTAGTGCTGTCAAATGGTTAAGGAAGAACATCCACCAAGGCCCTGCAAAGTGAAAAAGTAATGGAAGGATGGCAATAAGGAAACAAACAAACCCCTCCCTGCCACTTATGTTTCACACTTAACCTAAGGTGGCTAGAACAAAACTCAGCTAGTAAAAGCATATGGGCATGCAGGTGAAAAAACCACAAACACATTGATACACCACCGCTCCTATTATACTCCTTGTGTCTGATATGAGATCTAGCACCTCAGAAGTCAATAGAAGTGAAAAGCAAGGGTATATGGGGAGAAAAATTATTCCCGTCTGTATACGCAAAGACAGAAGATTGGGAAAAAACAGGAATAGAGAAAATGTAAAAGGAATGCATGGCCCTAGGAGATAAAGGAAATGAATCCTAATTATGTACACTGTGGAAAGCATATTTTCTTGCTCACAGTTCTTTAACTGACTACTGCTTAGTTTTCAACAATGCAAGCAACTTATAAAATACTCTGGATCTACCATAACATTTGGAAGGATGTGGTTTCACAAGATCTGCATCCTGACCCCTGCTTACAAAAAGATGTCATGAACTGAGCAGCAAGCCTGGGGCTAAATCCACCACGAAACTTAACCCACTCCTTGGTGTAGG
Organism: Ploceus nigricollis; assembly: GCA_013399945.1. Lineage (NCBI taxonomy): Eukaryota > Metazoa > Chordata > Aves > Passeriformes > Ploceidae > Ploceus > Ploceus nigricollis. The sequence goes on from VXBC01011969.1 coordinate 212,061, forward strand.
ATACTCATTTCAAGACAGAGCTCCTCAAAACCAAAGTCTAAACTTCCAACAGAAGATTTTCTGTAAAGGAGAACTTCGTGGTTTGGTCTTGGGTTTTGTTGTATGCTTTGGTTTTGGGGTTTTTTTGCATGTACCCAGGTAGCTAAAAAAGCCAAGCAGTTTGGTATTTAATTCAGAGCTAAATCTAATAATGGATCAGAAATTAGATACCTGCCTACTGATTTCCCTTGGGAGACTTTATGTTAAATGCTCTTGCTGAAGCTGTTGTTAGCCATTTATTTATGTGTCAACTTTTTCCCTGCTCCCGTAGCCCAGGAGTCACTTGTTCTGCTCCACCACCGGCCCTCTAACAGGCTGGAACAAGTATTCTTTGTGGCCATTTTGGAAACTGAATCAGGGGCTCATACAAAGATGTAACCATGTAACCATGGACAACACTATATTGGCCAGCTGGGTGGCATTCTCAAGGAAATGAGCAAGAAGTACTCAGTGAAAGCAACTCTTTAACCAGCAGCCCTAAAAAACAAAAACACAAGTCGAATGAGTAGGTCGCTTGTCAACACACAAGTACTTAGGAAATTCTTCTGTATCTCTGTATCACAATTTAGCACATTCTCAATTTGGTTAATATGTTGTGGTTTTTTTCTGGTTTGTTTGGTTGTTTGTTTGAACTATATATTAACCCATATTCCTCAAAGTAACTCCATTAATAACATTTTTAAAAAATTACATGATATCAGAATTTTATTTACATTACAACCTTACGAAGTGTTTTGCAGATAGAATGGAAGAAACAACAAAGGAAAAAGCTTTCCAAGCCAGCACTTGCTGGGTCACAACCTCACTGGAGCTATTGCCAGCTTCAGAACTGCATGTTTTCCACACAGAACTCAGTCATCACTTTCGTTCAATAAGAAAAAATAATTGCAGTGGTGTCTGTTTTCCAGTACCCACAATAAAGCATGTATTCAGGACACAACAGAGTCAAGCCTAGTTCTTTCTCTCATCTAAAGATACTCAATCCCATACCTGTCCTCTAGTAACTTACAAACCATTTTCCATAATGAAGGAACAGGAGAAAGAAAGACTAAGGTTCAGTGGTCCATAAAGAGAACATGAAAGAGACAGTCTAATAGTTGTAGTATGTGCAAAAGTAAAAAAAGAAAAAAAGAAAAAAAGGAAAAAGAATGCTTCAAAAGCTATTTGTGCCTGTTACCCTGTGACTGGATATGAAAAATTTAAATGCCTCTCCTTCCATAAACTGTTTTTCCAGTTCCATTTGCCACAGCAATGACAACCTGGGAGAATTCCAAAAGTACTTCCACCCTCAAAGGTCAGTGAGACTGAGGTGAAAAAAAAGACATATCAAAGGATTCTGTAGCTCAAAAACTCAGGGTGGGGAAGCAGACTTAGTTTGAAAGTTACAACATACTAACTTCAAGACTGATCATACAGAGCAACACTGCAGAGCTGCTACCACGCGGTACATTCAGACTTTGTCTTTAAATAATTACAGACATTTTACTAAACTGTTCAAGTTTAGTAAATTTGAACATCAGCACACAGCTGATGAATTCTGGAATCCTGCCTGTATTTAATGTTCAAATATAAATATACATCCTATATTATATTTTAGTACATTTCCCTACTTCAATCTACAAAAAAGTAATTCCAGTATTTTATTGCATGCATGGATGAAATGAACCAGACAACATTCTGCACACTAGGGGCACTCTAGACATTTTTAGCTTTATCTCCACCATGCCTTCAAGGTCTCTAGATTGCTGCTAAGGCACCACAAAAAAAAGTTAAGAAAAACAAATCTAATGCTAATAGACTTACACTTCTGTACAAGAGTCTGCAGAGCTGTTGGTGAATTCTTAAAAGTGTACAAATACAAAAGGATGATCATTGCCTGAGGGATGCAGGACAGTTAACAAACAGCAGCAATAGAAGTAATCTAGGAGATGAAAATCTGCAGAATTCAAAACTCACTGTCCCAGTAAACAACCATTCGACCTAATGCTGGTTACAAATGACACACAGGAGTATGATGTGAACAGTATTACAGCTGACTAGCACTGATTTTTGAATCTGAATGATCTGTCTGCATCTCAGACGCAACCTTGGTCAAAGATCTGGTACTAAACTTGGAACTGAACTCTATATAACACCAAATTAATCTGACAGCAGCTCTCCTCTAAATGAATCACAAAATGATCTAAATGATGTCATAGTGACAAAGAACTTATCTAAATGCTCTTCTACTTGTGCTATATGACACGGCAAAGAGGAAGGACTGATACCAACAAAGCAGTAGAGCTGCTTCTGTTACTTCATGTTATTAGGGCTTGTAACTGGGCAGTAAGTTACGGAGGAGCATAGAAGAAAGGTAACTATAGCTTCTACAAAAGGTTCTTTAAAGAGTTTTTCATACACACAATTTACTTGTAAAGGAAGCAACAATGTTTTCATATGGGAAAAAAAAGCTCTTTGTAAACTACACAGACGAAAGTGTTGGTATGGGTTTTTTTCCCTCAAGTCAACATATAAGAAGCCATAATTTAGAGTACAAAGAAGAAAACATTTAATTAAGTCCTTAATATCAGAGAAACTCCAGGTGTTAGGCAGAATTATGTAGTCTGTCCAAGAGCTTATACATTTTTAACAAATGAAGTGAACAAAACATGTATAAGTGCAGTCTCCCCATAAGACAGAGATACAGATAACAACACAAAGCAAGCTCCTACACTGCCATTAGGTGCATATTAAATTGTTCTGACACTGAAACCAAAATTTACCTAAATTATTTAAAGCATGTAAGTAAACATTATCATGAATTAGAAGACAGTAATAGAAATAGAAAAACCTCTAGATGCTATACATGATTAAGCACATAATTTAAAAGATACTTCCAATTTACTAAGTTCAAATCCTTTGTGCATTTTCTGCATACAACTGTCTGCAAAAAAAACCCAAAAAACAAAACAAGACTTTTAAAAAAAATCTCCTAAATAAGTATCTGCAGTTCTCTAATTCGACAAAGTAACAAATTAGTTTTACCATATGCACATTATTCTCTTAAAATTAAGACCCCATGTTGTAGTATTTTCAATCTACACATTTATCCTTTAAAATTACACGTTTATTTTCCTACAGTGATTGCCTTGCTATGAAGAGAATATCCTAACTAGGATAATGCTGCATGTAAAAGTTTCCCATCAGAAATATATGTTGCTGAAATGAAAGGTGATGTTATACCTGTATCATATCCAATAACATAGTTATTTAAAAATGTACATCTGAATGTCATTTAAAATGGGGTCTGTTCAGCAGCGTGTTACTTACAGCTACATAGTTGTTGCAGCACAGTGGGACTGCTGTTATGATGCAGCAGTATGTAGGATTTCCTTTCCCAGTAATTCTAGTATTTTGACATAGGGTGATAAAAGCAAATACACTGTGTTCACTTCTAAGCAATTTTAGTCTCCTTCCTTTCCTTGAATCTTTAAAGGTCATACATATAATAAACAGTTAGTGTTTATATTATGGACTACTTTGCCTTTCCACTAAATTGATTCTTCTCGTAAGGAATGAAAAACACTAAACTGCTATAAGTAAATTGATCTGTCCTTAATAGCCTTTATTAAACAGTGTACCCTTTTAAGTAACCACACTTTCTGAAATGACACATCAGTGCAAAGCTATCTTAAAAGCAGGAAAGCAAACATAACATTTTCTGAAATGGTAAGCTATTATGCACTACATAACTACAAAACAGGAAAAATACTTTTAGTGAAGAATGACTGACTTATACAGTAAATGAAATAAAAGAATTTAACTGATATTTCACAATAAAGGTTATTAACTTCCTAATTTACAACAACTGGTAAACAACCTTCATTCAAGAACAAGTTTTCCAGTTTCATCTTTAGTAACGATGTGTAAGAAAAGAACATCAAAACATCTTTACAGACGCAGTAGAAACATTTTTTCTTTTTCTGCCAGATGCACAGTTTAATTCAACCAAACGGGTTACTGGAATCACTTTTAAGCACAAATTGACTGACTTTCAATTGACGTAATTTTTTTCTTTGATTTATAGTCTAAGTATTTTTTACAGTTCATTCTCCGTCTTCTATAGATACACATGGAAACATGAGGTCAGAATCGGCAGAAGTTTACATTTTCATAATCTTCTCTTAACTGACATAACTAAACAATCAGTATCACTTCAAAATAATGTAGAAAGCATTCTGTAACATTACCATGTAATGGGCACTACCATGCTCATAGCAGCATGTACTAGTACACTATTTAAAACACAAGTGCATCCATGTTTGCACTTTGTTTATCCCCACTGACTGCCTTTTAAAAAGGTCCTAGTAAACACCCAGAACCTGATTATAATTAATATCCTGTTTCTGATGCACAATAGCTGCTAGGTTTCTGAAGCATTTGAGTTCAGAACAAAGGCTAGCCTATATATGCATACTAACTACAAACATGAAATGAAAACACGTTTCTCACAATAGGAAAGTAATAATTAACCTGCACGAGCTGCTGTCCGATTCATTTTCTTCTTCACTTGCTCTGTCATCTGTTTCTTGTCTGTCAAGCCAACGTGCACCTCCACAGTCTTCTGCTGAGAATTCAAATGTAGGAATTTCTGAGGTGGATGCCATTGGCCAAAGAGGTGAATTCTGGAAATCCTGTTGGTTGGACCTTCTGTAACCAGCTGATGTTAAAGGTAAGTTACCCGAATCTAAAAACTTCCTGCCACCAGTTGTTACATTTTGTCCTCTATTCCAGAAGTCTCCCTGATGGTTTTCAGTTGCAGAGTTCGGGGCTGATGCCTGATGACCAAACCACCTCCATCTGATTTTTAAAATCTGCTTCACGTCAAACTCTTTACGAGAACCAGACATTCTTAGTGAAAGCCAGCGATCGTCTAGGCAACAGGGTAAGAAGCAGCACACATAAAAGAAGATTTGTGCACCCAACCAAGACAAGAGAAACACATGCTCTGCCTGTCTGTGGCAAGCAGATTTTCTACAGAAGGAGGGGAAAAAGCACTGCAATCACAGAAAAAAGGCTTCTTTAACGGTATGTCATTTGAATATAAACAAAAGGCAACAGACAGTGAAAAACGCTGACATAAAAGAGGAGGTGAAACAATCACTTCCATCAGGAAAAATGCTAATCACTTCACCTAAAAGCTCTGAGGCCGTTTCTGTTGCTGCCTCTGACCATTAGGTTTCAAAAACTCTAAACAATATTCATTAAAGCCCTTTCAAGAGCTAAATACCACCCCCTTTTCTTAAACCACAAATGACAGCAAACTTCAATTTCTATACTGCATCTTACAATCTGTTTCTTATTCTGTTAACTCTTGCTACTACAGAGGGGAAAAAAGTGCAAAAATCAAATTAAATTCCTTCTACACTGCTAAAAAATAAATTTACAGAGAAGAATCAAAACCAACTCAAAGATAACTAATTACGCTGGGGAGAAACTGAACTGTAAATAATTCTTTTTCCAACTACAGGACATGAACTAACTTAAAAAGGACAAGAACAGCCTCGAAAGGCTCAAGGGACTAGTAGTGGAGGCTATAAAGCCTTTCATCTTGATGTGCTTTGATTCAAATCTAGGTCTGCAGTAACCAAAAATTTCTATCTGAAATGAGCTAATGGTTTCCATTCATTGTACATCACTAAAACAGAAAGCAAGAAAAAGCCAATCATTGCAAGACACCAGACAAACCCCTGCAAAATAAACAACATAAGATGACTGCTCAAAAGACTTCTTTCTAATCATATACTATCAGCTGCTCCACATCACGTTAGAAGTACTGTGATGGAACAGGGAAAAAGAGAGATGCATACTTTTGAGACAGAATTCCCTCTAGGACTGTTAATTTACATAACATCTTAAAATGTCCAGCAAAAGGTTTTACTCAAATGAGGAACAGCCATTCCTATGAATGGCCTAGAAAGCCTAAAGCACAAAATGCACAATGACCAATTTACAGTTCCTATGAAAACCAGCCTATTTCCTCCCTGTCACATGAAGCTAGTTAGGTATAAAATGCTGAGATTAATTTCAGTCACATGCAAATTGTAATAACAATTTTAGAACAAAAAAGAGGCACTGGATTTTATCAGTCCTTGATACAGAGATCTTTTCAAGCATCTTTTTGACACAGAGATGTTTTCGAACTTTACAACTCAGTTAGTCTGTTCAGCTCTCCAGGATACATACACAACAAACTTACAAGAAGTGCTTCTTTATTACCCTACAGTTTTCAACAGAAGTGAAATCCACTCTCTCTCAGATGAACATGATGAACTCCAAAACGTGGCATCTTGTAATTAGGATACCTGCAGTATTATTTAAAACTGCCTATATGCAGAGTCCAAATGAAAACTTAAGCAGTGCCAAATTTTACCACTGAAAACCCAAAAACTGTTTCAAACTCAGTGCCAGGAGAATATCATGCTATTTTCTGAGGAAACACAATGCTGAAAGTGCTAGTTTTAACCTGGAAAGCTCACCCATCATTGCCCAGAGCACAGTTATTTATCTAAGTGCTTCTCACAAATGCAAAAAGCATTTGAAATGGGCAAAAGCTATTTCTACAGCAACTGCATTCTAGCTGTTTCCACAGAGGTGCTTTTCAGAATGTGTACCTTGCTGGCAGCTTGGCCTACCAGAAGCCAAGTACTAAGATTGCTGCAGCATATCCAGAAAACAGCTGAAGATACATCCGATGCAAGATGATTAAGTAGGTAAATCTATAAAGCTCTTTTCACCTTTCCTGGGGATTTAATTTAAACACAGAAAGATAGGGAAATATTTAAGAAAGGATCAATGTTTTAATATATTAGCATGAAAATTGTGTGGATGTTTAACCAAAATGATATGACATGCAGACCCCACTCATCTGGTACATATACAGCTAATTATTAAACACTTAACTGCAGTGTTCAAATACCATCATTTGTATAACTGCAAGTTGAGTGAAACTGGAGTAAGGCTTAAGAAGTAAAAACAAAATGGCATCTTTTTATTTATCCTCTCCTTCTGTTTTATATTGGTGCTGGGTGTTCATTGAGGGTGAAGAAATGGGACAAACAACTGGTGTATTTCAACATTCACCAAACCAGTAATATTTTAATTATCCATCCAACTATAAAAAGTAAGCTTTAAATACCTTTATTTCTGCTGGTATGGTAAATCTATTATACATAAGGAGTGACCTGGATTCTCACTCTTGTGTAACAGACTCATTTAAAATCCAAGCTGTCCCAGTACAACTCTACTAAGACAGTGGCAGATTTGCGATTCTAGTGCTTTTTCAGCACTTTTCATTGATTTACTGGCAAAACCAGCCCAATTACTGCCTTTCTTTGGCTGTGAAGCTATGGGCTCAAAAAGAGATTAGGAAAAAAATGTGCTGTAGTTTTAACAGACCAAACCACAAAATTGTTTTCTATTCTCTTTCATTTTTCTAGATTAAAGAAACTCTTGCTCCTCTACACACTCTCAAAATTATAGTTCTAAGACTGACTGCATAAATATCTAAAATATTTCTCTGTTTCACAGGAATATTTGTATTATAGATGACAAGATAAGACAAGTGACAGTTAATTCTTCAATTTAAACTGACAGTATTCCTCAGAAATAATTGAGGGCCTCTTGTTCTGGACAATCTTTGTTACTATGAATAATGTGATATCTTTTATCAGATCTCCAGCCAGGAGTTACCCGACTTTTGAGAAGATCTCAAACAATGGACTGTTAGGACTTCCACTGACTAAGATCACCCAGACTTCATCGTTGACATCTCATCTGGTGATTGGCACTCACAAATCCAAATGCCCACCCTCTATGGCCTCCCATCACACATCCTTCTGAAGCACTAACGCATTTCTGAGAAACCTGCTAAAACCCATCCTAGTCAAGCACAGTATACACAGACTTGGCAAGGATTCAGAAATATTTTTTCATCTACTAAGGCAAAAGTTTGCATTTATTGAGAAAACAACAGTGCTTATATCCATTTTTTCTGACCTTGGGCACTGTTGCAGTTTCTATTTTGTGGTGAATCAAAATAACATTTCAAATATAAGTACACTGTCACCTTCGAGAACATAATTCAGTTCGTATTAACGAGGTTGTGTAAGCTTACTGTGAAAACAATTTTGAGAACTCTGATTTTTAATTGAACAGACTGATATTCCTTCAAGTGGAACACCTGAACATTTAAGCACACAATTTCTCCCATATGAAGAGCTACACAAAGCTATAAATCCCTGCAGTTAGCAGTGGGGGACAGTTTCCCAGATTCTGGCTTGTGAACAAAAAGAAACATCTAAATAAATGCTGTATGTTAAATCTGCAACTGTGTAAATAGGTAACACCAAGGACATAGCATTACAGCTTTAGAAATTGCCCTTTTCAAAATTTTCAGGCAGTTTATCTGAACAGAGATAAAAACCATTTTTTTACTAACCAAAAAATTTACTACACTGATATTCTCTGATATGATATACATTTATTCATACAAGTATTAAAGAAAGATTGCAATCCAGCATAACTAGATAAATTTAAACAATTTTAGTCTTAAGATACTTCTACTGCATAGTTTGGGGGAAGATGTACTTCATATTTAGAGTGTATCACTAGGAAATATGGAAATATTATTATTTAAATAATAAGTCCTAGTGCTTTCGTTGATTGTGAGTTTTCCTTTTTCTTGCCAAAGGAAATCAATCAAATTTTCAAATAAATAAACATGTATGGAAATGTATGGAATACTTTTTTGAGGCACTTTCAAGATTTAAATTTCAACACTACTTTTCATGGTAACATTTTTTCTGTCACTACTGTAATTTGGGTCCAAAACCTTTCACCATTCAACTTCAAGGCAATTCAGATATAATATATTCAAGGTATTTAGTGTGTCAAATGAATTTTAAAAGGGGCCATAAAAGCTCAGCTAGTCCTGAGAATATATTAAGGATCCTTTTAAGTGCCAATTAAGAATGTAAATGTCAAAATAATTACATGAAGTCTTTATTGTGACTGCAAGAGTTGTTTTTTGAAAAAATAATTATTAACAAAAGCATTAAATATAAAAAGATAAGTTTTAGACATAACGAGACTCATTAGGATGTGAAAAAGCAATATTATCAATGTTTAGTGATCCTAGATGTGTATTTGAAAACATAAGAAAGGTTCACTGACCATAAGATGTTCATCAATTAATCAAATACATACTTAACAGCATTAAAAGGCATTCAAAGTTTAACACTTTTTAAAATGGGACTTCCAAACTTTAAAATATTAATTTGAGGCATTAAAATAACCACTCAAAGAAAACCGCTAGAGATGAACTTCAAACTGCAATTCTGCTTATAACTATGCTTATGTTAGAAGAAGTGTTAAATATTTACTTTCTTTTTCCTTCCCTATTCCTGTGTTCCAGACCCAAAGTTACAGAAATAGCTCAACAAAGACTTCAGGAAGATCGCTATATTAATGCTTCATGATTCTATAGAACAATAATCACTTCCTATCCCAAAGTTTTATATAAATGCAAACACTTCTGGTTCATGGTTATGTGAAAAGGGCCTTACATCAGCAGCTATGGCACAGTTCATTCAGCAGAAAGAGAAGAAAACGTCCTACAGCTACTGACTTCATGTACTTAAATTCATTGTTCTGACTGGCAGAAATGAGCTGTAGCCAAATTACTGGTACTTCATCGCAACTTTCTGCCACTCTGCATTGTACATTTCCCTCAAAACACGAGGGAGCAGTCAGCTTAACAATAACATGAAAAAACCTGTACAGAACAACTGCCTGGCTTGCTGTTTATTTTATTCAGCTAAGGGTGGGGTGGGGAACAAGAGAGATTTCCACATGTAATACAAGACTACACTGTTAGATCCAAGCTCAAATATCATACTGGTTCACACACAACAGAAGTTGTGATTCAAGACATTTGTACTTCTTTAAGATTAAAACATTAACATTGCTTTATTCAATTAATACTGAAGCATCATCAGGGACTGCACCATCTACAAGTAAAGCCATAGTGTAGAGCTATTCCTCAGTAAACAGCACAGTAAGCTTATTCACTCTCAAAAAATGAGCACTCCATCAGGTCAGATGATGTTTTTAAGTGAAAATTTACTTGTAATACAGAACGGACAATACTGTGAACGGCCAGTCTCTCAAAACACAGAACCACTTTTCTGTACTAAAAGGGTCAAGTAGCAACACAGAAAGTGAAGACAAGCAAGATTCCCAGTTCATCTACTCCAGGAATACTAGTAGCACCAATTGTAATGGAAACAAGGTAGTCACAAATTTAGAGACAGTAACAGTCCAGCACTAATCATCTCCTGTAGGAATGTCACTGTTAAGAAAAAGTGGTGACAAAAACACTGTTCTGCAGACACTTAAAGACGTCCTGCTGAAAGTAAAGCCATTCTTTAGAACCAGTTTAGGAAGGTATTGCCTAATAAAGTTACAAAAGACCATAAAGGACTGAAAATCAAAGCCAAATAACAAGGAGATAGTTTCCTTTGTAGGCAGGTCCGCTGGGGAAAATAAGACAATATTTTAACATTTTTCCAAGACAGCAGCAGTGTTATTTCACCATGAAGTATTCAGATTTCCTCAAAAACTCACAGAAAGATGGGTAAAGGATAACACTACCAACATTGTCAACAGCAGAGTGGATGTTTATTTGGTAAAAAATGACAAGTATTCACACTTCTACATTAGGCACCATATAAAAATCCACCAGGTTAAAAAACACATTAAAAAAACAGTGAAGAAGCAGATTTGCAAGTGATTTGGTACTGTAACATAACTCCATGCCAGACTACATAAACTTCTAAGAGAAATACATAGAGGTCTGTGGGCGAAAAGTTTACACCGTATTTAAATGTCAAGCTATGCAATGCCGCAGATGCTGAAGAAAAACACTTCAAGACACGGACCTGAGCATTTTAAATGAATCATTTAATACCAAAAAACACCTCAAGGGACTAATTTCTCTCTCAGTGAGGACTTCTGTTTAATTAGCAGCTTCAGTTAAGCCCACCTCTCAACTGAAACTTTAAGTTGCATAAGAGATAATATATGAGGATATCATATTTTATTACATATTTATAAAACAAGTGGCGTGATCTCATCTGGAATTCCTTGTGTGCAATTGATCATTACAAGTCAAAAGTAATGTTGCAGAAAACAGGATTCACAGAAAGGCAACACACGTGATCGAAGTATAAAACCAACAATCATCACACTAGAAGGCAGAATGCTTTATAAGAATCATATCAAAATCTATAAGTATCAAGATTAATGTTTATGAGAATCATAATGTCTCATAAATATGAAAAACAACTTCTATTTAAAGAATCAATGTTGGACTTACAACATTTTTAGAACCCAATTGTGCATAACATTGCAGATGTCAAACAGAACTTCTCATAAAAATCCTTTCAATATAAAGATTTCTACCACCATTTGCCCACCTGGAGCTGAATCTCAGAAGAGGCATCATAGGCAACATGAAGGACTTGTGTAGGTACACAGATAACAAAAGAATGTCTAGGGAATGTCTTCTGTACATGGGCCTGCTGGTGAACAGGGCAGGCCCTGGTGACATGGGATATGGAAAAGGCTGAGGTATTGCATGCCCTCTCTCTTTCCTAGCAATATCAGCCTTCAGACTTGATGAAGTCCAGCAAAGGGAAGTGTAAAATCCTGCACCTGGGAAAGAACAACCCCATGCTGTGGGCCACATAGCAGGACAGCAACTTGCAGGAAAGGACCTGCTGGTCACCGAACATGAACCAGTACTGTGCCCTTGCAGCAAAGAAGGCTAATGGCTCCCTGGCCTGCATTAGGAGTGCTGCCAGCAAGTGAAGGTAGTGATCTTGCCCCTCTACTCAGCAGTATGAGATATGGTCATACTGGAGGGGGAGTGCAAAGAAGGTCCATTAAAATGATGAAAGGCCTGGAGCTTTTCTGTCTGATGAAAGTCTGAGAAAGCTGGGACTGTTTACCATAGAGAAGACTCAGGGGGGTATCATCAATGTGTATAAATAAATATACATAAATAAATAAATGTCTTTCAGGGGTGTCCAGTGACAGGACAAGAATCAATACGCAACAACTAAACCACAACATCTAAACATGAGGAAAAACCGTTTCACTGCGAGGGTGACTGACTACAGGTCGCCCAGAAAGGTTGCGGGGTCTACATCCTTAGAGATATTCAAAAGCTGTCTGGACGTGGTCCTGGGCAACTTGCTCTTGCTGACCCCACTTGAGGAGAGAATACAATGCCTTGTATTACATGCTTTTATTACAAGAATTGTAACTTAGTGATAGATTTTTTGTGTTACAATAAGCTTCACAAAGTTGTAAAAGCCAGATGATTAAATTGGAGATATTAACTAAAGGCTTCCATTGACTTTATTATTTGGCTCAAGGAAGGATTATCAGGAAAAAAAATGTAGAACAAATCACAGTATATTTAACTATCCTCTTCACTCTAAAACAAAACTAGTCCACTGCCTGGATCAATGTTGCTTAAAATAGCCTGTATCTGAGGCACATAAGGAAAAATATCTTTTAATTCTATACTTGGATACCATTAAATCTCAGGTTAAGCTATACATCAAGTCACCGTGTATTCCCAATCACAATCAGAAAACTGGTTTCTTAGGTTCTTTATGCTGTCTCCACAGTTTCATGTCTAAGTAATCTCAGATTCCCCACCATGATTTATTTTACAAGCTCTTCTGACAATAACTACAGTTCTTCTGCATGTTTCACCTCACGTAATCTCCCTTATCCCACATGTATGCATATCCCTCCCTACCAAGCACCAGAACAGGCAGGACAAGCAAATTCTTTGTCATATTCAGACCGAGAACAGACAGGCTCATCAGCTGGCAGGTCAAATAGTATTACTTATTTGATCTTTCCTACCTACCCGTATTTTCAAAACCTTTCAGGAATTTAAACACAACAAGGGCTCCGTTCTTTCAGAGTTTGACTGAAACTGGCAAATAGACAGAAATGTTATTAGGGAAGAACTGACTAAACCACAAGACATAAACCAAATTTGCCTGGGGAACTTACAGACTTACAAGCTGCCTATCTTTTGCTTCTGAGTATGCACAACTGCCTTGGCCTGGGTGGCTACATATCACCTAAGCCCAGGATTTATAAGCAAAGTAAAACAGAAATCAACACAAAAGCTGACTGATTGCTCAAACACAGCTCTGAGCTCCTGGGTAGGTCACTCCATGGTTGTGTAAAACTGAAATGAGCTTAAGGATAGATGCAACAATGGCAGAAATCCAACCACTTATTAAATCACTGAAGTACTTGCAGAGTTAACTGTTCAGCTATCCTAAACAGCATACTGATCCCATCCTAGTTGCCTTACCCATGGTTTTAAAGGAACCCCTAAATGTTTCCTGTTCTGCATAGAGAGCAAGAACTAGATACCAGCAATATAAATAAAGTGCCAGGAAGAACACAGGATACTGTTGGCACTCTCAGGGACATGAGGTCCATTACTGAAATAATATGCTCAAAAAAGGGAAAAATCTTGAATTCAGATTGCTAAACTGTCAGAGGGAGAAAGCATAATTGATAAAAGACAATTTGCTTAGCATGTGTTTTTTCCATTCTCTCATATCAACTCTAGCCATTTCTTAAGAGAAATACAAAACTATGTGTTGTACTATTGCATATAGATCTCCTCAGATTCAGAGGGTCTGCAATCATTTGTCCATTGCTCCTCTTCATTAGTTTTAAGTTCTAAAAATTATTTACTTAGCTTTCAGTGTTTGCAAAAATTATTTTTCATTCATTGAACTTACAAGTTTTCAAAAAACAATAATGTTTGAATATTCACTGAAACGATCAATCTGGTTTAAGTACAATTGTTCTTGAGTTGAACCATCAGACAATTTATTATGCAAAGATGCAACTTAGGTTTGTATTTGTTAATTACAAAAACTATCAGGAAGTGAGAGGAGGTACAAAGTGAAGTGCTATGACTTATCACTTCATCTGCCCACATGTTTATAAACTCATAGACTAATTCTAGTTAATTACTTTTATTTCCTTGAAAAATACTTCCAAGTTTAAAATGCTATGGTGCTTGGTGAAGATCTTGCCAAGCCATATCAAGTTATGATAACATTATGAAATGCCCTACCTCCTTAATGCTCTCATTAGTGTTGGAATGCAAAAGCTTGTGATTACACTTACATTCAAAAATATAATTTTCCATACTGCATGTAAAAGAGCAAGATCTAAACTTTGATTTCATCTTTGGCAAGGATGAAGTGACCATTTAATATTCAAAAGTATTTCTTTTTAGAATATTAGAATACATTTTATCTATCTACCAGACAAATGCATATGGATCTAAAGAATAACCAACATATAATGCTTCACTGTCAGGCTAATGGCTTATTCATGCAAAAGTCAACATAAAACATCTACTCTGCTAACAAGTATGAACTTGCTTGCAAACAATCCAACCATCAAAACCACTGATAAAAATCACATCTTCCTATGAACTTCTCCTACATCTCCTCACCACATGCACACTACTTGTAAACTTTTATCTAATTTGCTAATTCAGCCATATGACTACTTTTATTCTTTACAGTTCAGGTTAGTAAACCTCTATGGACTTGAGTCTTGTCTTACTTTACACCATGAATATGTATCATATGGCACAGCCAGGTGCTGTGAATATTTAATCTGCTTTAAGGCTATACTTTAGCCTCATTTTGACAAGTTCTGTTCTGAGATTGAGGCTAAGTAAGTCCCAGAATAGTGTGAACTTTTTTATTTGTAATAAATGATACTACTTCCACCCAAATCAACTCAAATCACTTCTAGACAGATCATATCATCATTGCCCTTTATTAAGTTATTTTCAATAGAGTCAATACAATGTATATTTGCTATTAGACAAAAGCATAAGCTAAGGCAGTGAGATCTATCCACACGCATTTTCAAAGAAACTAATTACAAAAACATCCTGTACAATTTTGTGAACAGTCTTCCATTTACTTTGAAAATCTGATGGATGCTCTTGGAAGAATCCAAGTTACCACTCAAAAATTTTTTTTGAAGTATATCCAGTTGTTACGGAAGACATCAGGATTTTTAACATCAGTTGCACTTAGAACTGCCAGAAGAGGTAATTAATTGGCAAAGTATTCCTCTGAACAGATTGTAATCAATAATCAACTTTACAGAAATTTGTCCTCTGGAAAAATGCCAGCAAAGTCTGTAAGACATGATTAAAAATCAGCAGCCCTGCTCAATAATTAGTCATTCTACCTTGCAGTAAGATGGGAATAAAGACATACCCCATAGTGATCAACCTTTTCAGTTCCTTCTCTTTGTGGTACATTTTGGCATTTGTTTCAAATCCCTTTCAACTTTCGTGACCACTGCAGAAAGGGTGCAGGTCAAGTCTGCACAAATTCTGACAGCCTGGAGGAGGTTGGCTATTTTGGTAGGTGGAGCTACCACATTTTGAACTACTGCAAAGTAGTGAAAATACAAAGCCTGTTCACAAAGTAATTTCTGAGGAACCTTAGCAGTTCTTATAATTTTTTAAGCTCAAGGAAGTGTTATCATCTGTGGTGGAAGCTACCAACAAGGATATGGATTGACTGAAGGAAACAATGCAACTGATCATGACATGAACAGGAAGAAAGACCATCTCTCTTCTGTATTTGTATCACGTGAGTAAATTCTGAAGGCATTTATCAACATTCCCAAAGCAGAGACATCTCACAGTCGAGAAAGCAGATTTTTTCACTTTAGTAAAACCTAGTATTTTTAAATTAATTGGATTGCTTTTGTCACCCTCAGCACTTATTTTTCAACAGTATTTTACTTTATAGAGAGTTCAGATAAAGCTAGACTCTTGCATGTATTCATGCTTTCAACATTCTTTTATCATTTTCCTTTGTGCAAATGTCAAAGCTACTCCCTTTGACAATTACTTTCACTTGGAACAGTTTACTACTTTGCTGCTAAAAAAATGAAATAAAATGAAACCCAGTCAGTATTATTGGAGTGATGAGATTTGATTGTGCATTTGGTGGGCCTTTATTCATATTAATTTCTACAAAAAGCAGTATTTTCTCTAACAGACTCTGTATCAATTTTCCTGTTTTTCCTATAACGATGAAAAGATGCAAAGGCTTCTCATGCACTTTGAAAATACCAAAATTGAACTTTACAGTAATGCTGGCAGTCTTCTATAAAGCATGCTTTGATAAAGAGCACAAGTGTTGAAATCACATAAAAATGGTCCAAATACTAGCATGTGAAACCCACAAAAGCAAAGTCATTGCTGCTTATGCACACTTGCCAGAAATAAGCCCTTACATGATGCATTATATAAGACATAAAAAAGGATGAAATTTCATGTGTAAGAGTATGTACCCCTGTGGGCTAAAATCACATTCCCTGTAGCATAAGTTACTGTTAGACTTGAGTAACTACAATACTTACTTATAACACCAGAATCATCTCTAGTTGTTCAAAGAATCATGTAGTTCCATTTGTCTTCCTTTTTCCAAGAAAAATTGAGGTAGCAGAAAAAAATCTAGAGACAGAAAAATACAAGTAAGAACCACCCACTGGAGGGGAGGGAAAAAAAGGAATAATCTCAAAAGCAGATTCCCTACTCTGTTCAGATAGAACTTCTTTCAATCTGTTTTGTGATTCTTACACTTACTGATAGGAAGATGCTCAAAGTGTGTCACTGCACAACTGTCACCTTAGTTCCTTCCACAAGTTCAAGTTACATACCCATTAACAAAGACTCACAAAAAAGAGGAGAAATTAATATGAAATGTGAATAAGTAAACTCTCAAGAAACACTGGTTTTTAAAGACAGTCCCTTCTGAAAAAAAAAAAACCAAACCTTAGTCCACTGTCACCCTTAAGCTGAACACTAGTGCCAAAGAATAACACTGACCGCATTGGTGAATAAAGCCAAGTACAACCATTACACGTGCTTCCCTAAATGGAGCAGCTCTATAAAAATTCACACTTATTGTTACAGTGGTTCTCAAACCTTACCTATTTACAGGTCACTAAAAATTTTCTTACCGAAGTTAGACTCTGCTGAAATAGTATGTCTCTCCTTTTGGCTTGGCACCAAACAAATTACTATATGCACTTTGAAGTGAAAGAAAGTAGCCTTACATGATACCTGCATGCATAATGTGATACCTAATATGTAACCTCTCATGGTCTGATCTTTCTTACTAGCTTCCAGAACCTTGCAGATCTCTCAAGGGTAATACCACCTCATTCTTGCATCTGGAGCACATAACCTCATCTCTCCCATGTGACTTAAGGCCACACAGCCCCATAATATGTGTGTCTATGGTCAGCATTGCCTTCCTGGTAATTTCGAATTAAAGATTCTGTTCTTATGACAAAAAGCAAGCAGTGGATAGTCAGGTTTGTAACATCTGCACTTTTCTACTTGGTAAGACTGCTGAAAGGAAAAGCAATTTAATTGCTATGGAAAGAGGAAACTGTAAGAATTTTGTAAGGGAAATGTAAAATCATACTATAATTTCTTAAGAGCTGTAGCAACTTCTATTATTGGGTCATGTTATGTCTGATTAGGTAATCTTCATCACCATATCACGAAACACTGAATTATATCAAGAAAACCACAACACATAAACATAAGCAAACAATAATCTTTTTAAAAGCATGGGTGATACAAAAGTCCAGAGAGTTGGAACAAGTCCACCAATATGAACTTCATTGTTAGCAACAGCTTGCAATTACTGTGTGACCATAATGGTCTAATGGAAGATTTTCTTCATCTTCACTCAAATTCTTTTCTATTTTAAATTAGCAGTTATTGCATTTCTGCGAAACACAATGTGTTAGTCTACTGCCATGGTATAAAACACTGTCTCTGATAGTGGACCTGCCCATGCAGAGGAAATGACTGAGGGATGGATGGTTCAATGAAGTTGACACGTGGCAGAAGAAAACACTATTTGACTCAGATAAGGTTTATTATTACTATTTTGGTTTTATCCTGCTTTATGCTCCCTAGCATTGTTCAGCAAGGGGAAAATGGGAAAAGCATGAAACGGGCATACAATCTGCCCTATCAGGAATGCACCCATGAAGTTCAGGAACAAGGTGCCTTTTTTTTTTTTTTTTTTTTTTTAATATTAATCCACATATGGCCCTGGAAATTCCCAGGCAAAAAGACCTTTATGATAAATGATCAGACTATTTCTGGCAAAATTGATGAATTGCTCATGAAAATACATCGTGTAATCTTCTTTTAAAAAGGATCCACCCATCCAGTACATAGAGTTTGTCTAGATAGAAAAGCTACACCAACATTACCATGAGTTCAAGTTTTTATTCTTGTTTATGCTCATAGAAGACCTGAGCAATAATTTTTTCTTCAAAAGATGATTGTATTTGGAGTTTGGCTCACGTAATTTCATAATCAACTTTTAAGTAAAAGAAAGGAACAAAGCCAAGCCTTCCCTTTTTACTGTTCTGACATTACTGCCCAAAAAGCCGACCACGAGCCTCGGGCGGCTGGGCTTCAGATGGGCTGCTCACGAAGCTCAACCAGTCCGAGCTCAAAGCCCGAGGCCACAAAAACCCTTAAGGAAAAACATAAACCAATAATGTATGTAATCAGCAGATGTCTGATGTCCAACACTTATACTTCTTTTTGTTCCCCGTGTAATAACGCCGCTCCCCATGTAGTGAGGTGGCAGTCAGTCACTGCTCTAATCCGTTCGACCAGTCTCAAATTTTAAAAAAAAATTGTTTTCCACTATTTAATGCTGTGATGGTGAACGTTAAGACACATGGGGTTAAGTCCCCGAGAGCTGTATCAGAGCACTTCTACCAGCTCTCCGCTCTGACCGCTTCGGACCGAACCGGACACGGCGGCCGCCCGTCTCGGCGGGACCGGACCCCATGC
>VXBC01011969.1:231198-306517 GCA_013399945.1 Ploceus nigricollis
GGCAGGGCCATGTAAGGACACGCCCCATCCACGCGGGCCCTGCCCCCCGCGCCGGGGCGGGATCGGCGCGTGGCCGCGTGTGGTGGGCCGGGAACGGCGCCGGGGCCGCTCCTCTCACGCTACGGCGCCGCCCGCGCCGCGCCCCCCCTGCCGGCGGGGTAGGAGAAGCGGCAGAGGAGGCGGGGTCCGCCTCCCCCGGTCCCTGGGTGTCTGTGTCTTTCTTCCAAAAGCACAAAGCCAAACATTTCCGTAGCTGCTCGCTGTCCCATTTAAGTGAAATAAACCTGTGGTAATACACACCGCACCATTTCGCCTCCTCTCAGGAGCCTGTACTCGCTGCTCAGGCAGCCGGTCCTAACGGCCTCATGTGCAAACATACGCAGCCTTTCCTGCCCTCGTCATGCAATGCCAGTGACCGCTGCCATCCAGAGGTTGAATAATTTTCCAAATTAATAGACGGTGTGACAGCCAGATGCACCTCCAACTGCCCAAACTGATTTAAGGGTGCAGGAGGCCATCGCTGAGGCGTGGCGGTGCAGGTTTGATGCAGTAACGAGATCCACAGCGCTTGCTGGGCCTCGTTCTGCACGGAAATACGGCCTGCGTGGCTGTGTGCTTTGTCTGACAGTTCTCATCCCGGCTGGCATTAAATGAGTGAGCCAGTTTTAACTAAACTTGAGAGGGATGGGAGTTTCAAAGATTGTAGTTGTTCCAGGTGTGTAAAAATTACTAGCTAGGTAGAGGGAAGATTGTCCCCAAGAAAGAAAGCTCATGTTTTCCAGGTTGGTGTGTGGCCAGGCCACACAAACAAACACACACACTTGATTCAGCCAGTTCACACACACACACACACACACACACACACACACACACACACACACACACACACACACAGAACTGCCCAAAGGTAGCAGCGTCTAAAGCCTACAGTGTCCCTGAGGGATGTGCAGACAGATGATATATGGACACTCTGAACTCAGAAACAATACTAAAATCTGCCATCACAATAGCCCTAAAACAGGTACACCCCATCGGCTTACTGCAGAGTTCTTGGAAGGCGCCTTCTGTAGAATCTGATGCTCAGCGTATTCCACAGGTTAATACTGTATCAGCCTGAGCTTGGGTGGAATCCTATAGGGCAGTATCTATTCTGACCTTGGACAGTACCATCAGCGGTGATAATCTGTATCAGAAAGAAACAGATACACATAGTACTTGGAAACTCCTCCTGCGGTTTTCTAGTATTTTCTCCATTTCTTCTGGGCAGATAGGATGGGTGAACACCACACAACAGTGAAAACAGGAAAATGTGAGTAACTGATACGGAAGATACTTAAGGGGCAATGCAAATTAGCAAAAACAAAGTAGAGCCAAATTCCTAATGGATGACGTATAAATTGCATAATTTTTTCCTTTTCGACTCATACCTATGATTTTTTTGTATCCTGTTGCTTTTATTATACGATTCTGTCAAAAAATGAGAGTTCATTTTGCTTTGATTTCATTGCTTTCATTGCATGAAAGTGCTACATTTAAAATACCATATTAAATTTATATTCACTACAGCTTCCTTAGGTCTCTTTCTATAGAATGAATACTATATTTGCTTCCACTTGCCTTACTCATCTTCTGAGCTAACTTGATGACAAAAAGAGCATTTTGAGTTTGTAGGGCATTTCTTATTTTAATTTCAACAGTATTACTTCATTTGGGTAGTACTCAATATTTAATGGCTTGTGGGAAAAATACTTCAGACGACATCCTTCTGAATTAATGAAATCCTTTATACTGTATTACTCTATATTTGAGTCAAGTTGTTTGTTTTTACATATGCATTATTCAGAGTAGTTTTATTCATGACATTTCAGAAATGTTCTTTGCAGTCTCATCTATAACAAAAATTTATAGAATATCATGGTGGTTGTCAGAATTAAATACTTCACTTTTAACTGGAAAGTTTAGCTGAAAATTGTGATTATGATGTATCGAAATAGCAATGGCTCTATCCAATCTTCTTGTGGTGTAAAGAAGAGTAAAATGCGAACTGCAGACACTTGACAGATTGGCAACACATCTGTCATCTTTTAAGAATACAGCATCAAGGATAATATGAACAACTCATCCTCAGTTCATTGTACTTAATATATCACTGATTGCCAGATCAAAAACTTTAGATTGTAATGATCAAATCAATAGTCTATTAAAGTCTGAAATATTGTCTATTATAAAACATTATCTTCCACCTAGCCACATGCAAATGTATATAAATAAAACAATAAAATCCCCATAACTGACTCGTGGTTCTGAATCATTTTTATAATGAGGGTCTGACTCATTTTTAAAAAATCTTCTTGGCCAAATGAGAACAAAATTCCTTCACAAAGAGAACCGATTTACTGTTTAGCAGGTATATGAAAGTGATTATTAAGGCGTTCTTAAAGCAAAACTTCCACAAACATATAAAATAGTTGCTTTTTTTTTTCCTTATTGTCATTGTTTTACATGAATTTTATCTTGAGTATATTTGAATGAATCATCCTCATCTATTCCTTATTCTATGTAAGAACAGAATGTGGCTTTCTGCAAGTTAATGCAGTGAGAAGTAAAAGGGAAAGTCATTATAAGAAAAGGAAATGAATAGATGTTATTTTGCATAATGTCTACCCGAAGTTAAAAGCTAAAGCAGGAAGGAAGTTGCCATCACTATGCTAGATGGGAGTGCTTCGGTGACATGTGCTTGCTTTTGAGAAAACCGATAGTCTTTAGATTAGGACTAGGAATAATTACCGTGTTTATTTTGTGTTTACCTGAATTTTTCAAAATCCATGAAGGTGAGTGATCAGCTTTTAAAATAACTTTTTATTTATTCTGAAGTCTGCAATTGAAAGGTTGGCACATTCTTTCCTAAAAACAATGGTTAGGATGCTGCACACGTGGAATTTGCAAAGGATATAGACTCTTTTTGTTAGATTTTTTACCAACAGAGTTAATTATATGTGGTAATTTGAAATGAGTTTGAAATTCATTTACATACACTGCAGAATTTTTGGTAACTATTTCCATGCATGTATTTTTACGGCCTTCATAATGAAGAAAGTAATGAAAATGCTAATGTTCTTTTATAGCAGGCGCTCATGTCTTCAAAAACAACTTTTTAGAAGTTTTTATACTTAAATGCTGTGAAACTCTGTACAATTACTATCTGGCAATGAGATGCTGTCTGCGAAAGAGATATGCAGTGGTAACCTGACAAAAAGTAAAGCAGAACGGATGTAACTGAGTAAAGCAAATCTTGTAGCATAAATGCCAAATACTTCTTTGTGATCCTAGAGGCTGATACTGAATTTAGGATAAATGTAAACTACACATGTGTGCAAGTTACTCATTCAGTGCTTTTTAAAACCTCCATGAGTAAATTAAAATAGTTTTGTCACATCCATTCCTAAGAAAGCTTTTGAATAAATAAGTATTATAATAAAAAGCATCCCTTTGACAAAGAGTGTATTCTCAGGTATCATAACATAATTTCTTGATGGAGCATATAATTTTCTGAAATAATTTAGTATCAAAATATCCAGATTAGTTTACTTTTTTTTTTCATTAATCATAAAGAATGGGCATATCAGCAATTAGAATATAATGTATAGATTTTTATAGTTTATAAATGAACAATATAGCTTGGTAAGCTGTCATAAGTTTTGAATATCATAACTTTTATAATTCAGTTTAAGATGTTGGAATAATTAATGTTTTACCTCCATGCAGAAGTAAACAAAGTATTTGGTGGCACAGATTATCCAAATAAACAATTACAGGACTATTACCAGAAGGAAACATTAGCCTTAGTGCCAAACATCAAAGAATAATTGCATTTTTCCATGATAATTTTTATAGATTGCTCTTATTGGCCATGCTTTAGGCTGCAATAGTGTGGTCACTGCAATTCTGTCTTAATCATAGCATGTCTAAAATAAGATTGTGAAGTATATGTGCAGAACAGAATTATAGTTGGAGCAGCACAGATTTATATTTGGAAAATTAGAATTATTGCTGCATTTTGGATGTTTCAAAAACTAAATTAATATATAACAGACTGTGTAATGATGTCTGAATTACATTAGAAAGTAAGTATGTTGAACAATTTATTCAAAATCTCTAAGGATTTTGGGTCTCTGGTTCATCAAAAACCTTCTGTTGAAAACTGGTTTTATTTCAGATTTTGTGACAAACCTAAAATGTACAGAATATTTTGTAAATGTTTCAAATTGCTGAAACAGAGTTGTCAGAAATTTTTGAGATGTGAAATATAATCACTGGCTCTTCCCCTGCGAGTTCCTAAATGAATGGCAGAAAGCTCCTAATTCTTATCCCAGGGGAAGTTCCAGCATTTACTTTAATTCTGGAGAGGGAATAAAAATGGAAATTTATCATTAAACAAAAATTTAGGGGGAAATCAATTTGCAAAAAAAAAGCCTTAAATTTTTTTCAAAAGAATACAGTTCAGCATTACCAGAAGTGAAATGTTTTCTTTCTGTTTGTAAAGCAATCCTCTTGTTCGGTTACAAGTCACTGAACCTTTAAATTACATTGATTTAGAGTAGGAGGTTATCCTTTTGGCGTCTGATGCTTTCAATCCCCATCCTATCCCTTGGGTCCTGCTGCTTGATGGAGTGTATCTCCTTTAATCTCTCAGTTCTGTATTCTCCAGCTTGTACTGTAGGTCTTGTATCTCTACAGTATCATGTGGAGACTCCAGCTTCCATAAGGAAGTGATAAAAAATGCAACTGTACACACTGCTGCTCTCACTCAAAACTGAATACTGCAGATAAAATGAAAAAGAGTCAAAGCCATGCAAAGTGAAATATTTGTGATTTTCTTAATGGGAAGCAAGTTCTTTATAAATTTTGATCTTCCCTGTGATTAATTTCATTTTAATGGATTTGGATTTTGTATGAAAAACCACCCTGTAAATAGAGGTTTTGTAGAAGAATTTAATAATTACAGAACTTCTTAACATTAAGCATGTGGTTGCAGATCTTTGAATATAAAACAGTTTCGTAGAGTTACTTTGCACAGTTTCATCTCAGCAATCCTTTTTTAGTATTCAGGCTGCCTGTGTTTAGATTTCACAAAACCCTTTCCAGATTTCTAGAGTGATGTTTACATTTGGGAGGGTGCTTCCCAGTCCTGCAGTAAGGAGCAATGAGTATGGGATGGCTCTCTCTCTGCCATGTAAACCACTGGGAAAGTGTAATGTTGTTGCAGCCCTTCTTCAAGTGTTCAACAATCTCTATCCCTCCTTAGAAAGGCCACAGTCCTGTGATGTGGGAAAAAAGAAGTTTGTTTATGCTAGATTGTCATTTGATTGGCTGTCTCAGTAGAGACCTTTGAAGAGGATGGTAAGCACCCTCCCTAGCTCAACAACATTCACACCTTCTCCGCTCAGATAACAGGCCTTTTACACACCTACAACGTGGATCACAGGCAGCTCTGGAATCTGTTTACCCATTTGTGAAGTTCAAAATGGACTTTGCAGTGCTGAACATAGATGTCTGTCACAGTCCAGTCAGCAGATTCCCAAATCCATGTACAGATTTCTTGGTGAAAAGGATATGTTAGGGAATTATGATTAGTTGCCCTTGAAAGCTGTAGCAGTGGTTTTAGACTGGTTGCCCAGATACCATGGCTTGCCATGAGAGCAGAGTAAGCATTCAATTTTTGCTCCTTGCTCATCTCCACAGACAAGTTCTACACAAAATGCCTCTTTCAGGTGGAAGAATTTGATCTCAGAAGCCCGCTCCATGACCTGTTGTGTGGGTCAGATTGTAAGCATTTCAAGGAAAGTTCTCTGTCTTGCCTCAGGGAAAGATCAAGCCCTAAATTTTGTCTGATATTCTTCCTTTTTATATCAAAATGAACTTTTTCTTACCTGTGTGTTTTACATTTCAATTTATTATGTTTTGTAAGGAGTTTATGACTCTCTGATGCAGTGTTAGTGAAGGGAAGATAATTGACTTTGATATCAGAGTTTGGATTTTATTTCTGTATCCTGTCTGGAATCTCTTACTGAATAATTTCTGAGGTCGACCTGCTGCTCTGTGAGTGCAGGTGGCCAGTTGAAGCCATCAGAGTGCAGCTGAGCACTGAAGCAACTGAAGGCTATATTTTACTCTCTATACATAAGGATTTATGATCACACTGCTCCAGTTGCTCATAATGGGAGTTAGATACAAAATTTTCTCTTTATAGAGATGCAAGGGTACTACTAGAATTGGAAACAGCTATGAAAATGTAGGTTAGTGCTGAATCAGCTCTGGGAAGTGGTTATTCATAAATACATATTTCATGTTGGGGTCACACAAATTTTTTTATTCTGGAGTTTTTGTATCTGAAGAAGTACTTCAAAGTTACTGAAAAAGTGGTTCAAAGTTAACGCAAGTAAAAATTTGCATTATAAATCTCTACTGTAATGTGAAAGACAAATCACACTAATTTATAACTATGTGTTTTTGCTGCTTGCCAGAACTGCATTAATGTACTCTAGCTACGGTACTTTGATACTGAAATTTGACTATGAATACCAAACCCAAAGGTCATAATTAAAATCCATGTTTGTTGACTGAATATAAGAGAATGTGAAGGGTGTGTCTGGAGCATTCAGCAGCATTTCTGTGTTTTTTCACTCTGTGGTTTCCATGTCATTTGGAAAGAAAGCTTTCATTCTGATTATAGCTACTTTACAACATAAATGCATTGGAGTGTTGCAACTGCACTGTTCCAAGGCCGAGTTCCCTCTCTAAACAAGTTTTCTCTTCTTTTGAAGAAGCATAAATGTGCTTTCTCTTCTTTTGAAGAACAGTCAGATTGGAGCAGCTTTGAAACAGGAATGTGACTAGATACCATCAGAAATTCCAATTACTATTACAAGAGTTTTAATACAATTCAGCAAATAAAATCCAGCATCTAGGTTGTGGGAAGACTCTGTGCTTTCTTTCTCTTACATATGATACATTTATCACCCCATCATAACCCTCAAGAAAAAAGAAAAAAAAAAGTGCATTTCATTATAAGATGGTTGGAATATCCACTGTGTGATGCTTCTAAGCACATACTTGTCCATGTGTCCTATATGATTGTCTGACTAATGTATCACTCTTTCTTTTACAGCTAACACTGTAATGGTGTCCTGCATGGATACCTGTTCATCAAGTAACACCACTTTTCCACTTTGTACTTTTAACAATTCTTACAAAAGATCAGTGCAACAAAGAAAAGAAACCCAGACTATTTTGCTGAAGGTCATTATAAATAATTCAAATTTCCAAAATATTCCATGTATTTGCCAGTCGTCCTGGAGGGAACAACAGTCCCACCCTAAACAGACAGAGTGTGAATCCAAGAGGGATGTGAATGTTGATTATCAAGGATCAGAGTCAATAGCTAAAAAAAGTAAGTACGATAAGAGAAATACTTAATTTTGAAGTAGCTAATTAGAAAATAAAAACCAGGTTTTTATTTGGTCCTTAGAAGAAAATGATATGTTCCTGGTTCTCTATGGTCTTTGCAAGTCTATGAACAATGGCGGTTTTTAGCTTTTCTTTGCATGGCTAGAAAATGCTGATTTTGTGCCAGATTCTCAGTGGCATTCATTCCTGGCTGTCAGTGAAACATGTTGGTAGCAAGTACTTTCTAAAGTACATAATTTATTTCTAAGGAGTTCTAAGTACTTTCTGACAATTTTTCAAGCTCAGCTTGCTTTTAAATGTCATTATGGAGCTCTACATATAGATTGCTGGCATTATGAAGATAGGTTGTGAGCAAAGATCTGAAGAACTAATTCAGTAGGTAACTATTCCGATGGCAACTGTGTAAGAAATAGCCATTTTTGTGTTTGTAGTCTACATTATCCTCAGCTGTGTAGTATCAGAAATGGCCTTACATGTTTTATAGAAAGCAGCACTGACTAAGGAATGGCACAGCAGTACTGAGGAGAGGTAGCAACACCCATATCTTTTCAGAGCAGTAGCAGCCCATTCCTTCTGTGCCATATACACTTGCAAATATCTGGAAATCTTTGGGGAAGAGGATACCTCTTTCTAACATTGTCAGCAACTGGGGCAATAGGCCAAGTCCTGAATATAAGAAATTCAGTTATTTTCCAACCGTACATTTTCCTTATTACAAAACAGCTGTCTTAACAAGTATGAAAAATAAAAGCTTATATATGGACAATCTCTGTTCTCAGTTATACCTGTACAACTAACACTTTTGGCAATGTCTCACCTGTTTCCTGTAAATATAGCACAAGTCTCACATCTTGTGTGGTCTGAAGCGAAGCAAGGACCTCCTGCAACTGATAGCAGATAGACAGTGTGCGCACTTCAAATCACTATCAACACAGGCTTCTGCCTGGGTTCTATCCTTCTCATAGCCTGATTTTTGCCTGATTTTGCCTTTGACAACTGACAACAAAAACAAAAAGGTGATAGTAAAGCAAAAAAAGGTTATACTTTGCAGGGAAAATGTATAGATAATCAATGCTCTTCAGATCTGTTCAGAGTAACTTTACACAGCACATATTTATACATCTTTTTCGTAGTCAGTGATGTAGAAACCTTTATGTTTTTGCAAATGAGAGAGAGAATTCACTGTACGTTTTGAGAGTTGGCTCTTGATCTACCACTTGTATAACAGTTTTGTTTTAATTTTTATTTCCAAAAGCAAAAGGCTCACTTGAAGTGAAAACAGAAAATGTTACTTATTTTTATAAATATTTTAATTTCACTACGGTTTCCAAGAAAGAAGTGGCACATAATATGAACTACCTGATGGAAATCCACATCAACAATTCTATAGTTGGAGGACGAAGTGCAGCCAATGAACAACTAAATCATTCTTGTCTCTTGGCAATGATGGAAGACCAAAATGACTGTATGAATATTTCACTGCAACTGAAGTCTTATATGGAATGTAAGTTACAAAGGAGAGTCAGAATGTAAATCAAAGTAGAAACAATATAATCTTGCAAAAAATCTCAAGCAGGTAGTTCTCTGCTTCCAGCAACCATTTGAAAATATTTAAATATTTCACAAGAAGAGAATACAATTTTGAACATCCCTTATTAAAAAACAATACATAGTAGACAAATGATGATTTTTATAGTGATTTAAAGCAATTTAGCTGTGCTTTTTTTTTTTTTTCCTAGAAGAAATACAGCAAAGTAAAGATCTGTACATTGTTTTTTGCTTAGTAGCAACAGACTCTCATATTGCATGTGACAAAACCTGGAAATATAATTTTCCCTTTCCTGATAATGGCATAACCCTGTTGTCTTGGAGGTAAATTTAAAAATACCTGTTAACTACAGTGATAAAAGAACCAGGAGATAGGTTTGACCATTCTGATATGGTACTGCAATAGCTTACTATATAGCCTCACTACAGTATGCTTAAAAGATAAATCTTCAGCTGAACTAAGCTTAGTTTTCCCAGAGGACAGCCTTCAGCTTTTCATATTTTTCTTTGTGCTGCAAGATTTTTTTGTCTGATTTCTTAACCATGGTCAGGGCTTCCATTCTGTCTATTTGCAACACCTGTCATTTGGAATTACTGAATAATTGCATTCACTTGGTTTTGCATGGCAAATGTATTTTATGCTGTACCTTTGCTGGAAAAAATATGTTTTTTTAGAGTTGGATTAATATATATTAAATAAGTCCAGGGAAAATCCTAGAGAAAGAAGGGCAGCTTAGGATTGTTTTGGTTTTTTGTTTGTTTGGAATTTTTTAATAAGTGTGTCTAGCCATGAGAGTAGCATAATTTGCAACTTGCCCTGCTAACTTGTGTCAATACTATGAGCTAACCACCCTTTGTTAATACTGAGTTACCTGGGTAGCAGTTATCTCATATTAGCAATGAAAATTAACAATATATCTTTTTTTTTCCCTCTTTACTTCAAAACAGCTTAAGAGGTGCTCAGGGATTTACTAAGCAAGGCTGATAATCAAATCATTACAAGCCACTACAAGATGGAGTAGAGTGCTCTATTTAAAGGGAGCCTAGATTAGTGTATAAAAGATATTTTTAGTTCTAAATTAGAAGGAATGAGCTGTGGGGTCATTGGCATTTGCCTCACGAGTTCTTGATGGAGAAGATACAAAGGAAGTTGGAGTAAGTCTAATTATACTGTTCTAAGTTAGGGAAAGGGAAACAATAGTTTGGCTACAGTCTGTAATTTGGTTTTTTATGAGTTATAGTAACATAGCTGTTTTTAAAACAGTTATTTGACAGTGCTAAGGTATGCATTAATGTGCAGCTGCCAAAGAAATTTGAAAGGCCATTCAAACAACCAGAGGCGAAAGTTCTCCACATCATTTCTTTGTCATATACAGTCCTGACTTTTACTAGTTATTGAACTAAATCCCTGTGGAATGTGGGTACATTTCTGCAGCAGCCGTTGTCCAAAAGAGCAGCCTACCTCCTGTATCCAGTCCCATGTGATTTTCCCTCAAATCAACTTTAAAGGAATTCCCCAGAGGGCATTTCCTCACTTCTTTATGAGAAAATTTCTCTATGTAGAATCTTGCCTTCTCTCATATATGAAGATGGACCAGGAGGTTAAGAATGCCACTACAGGCCAATGTTGGACAGTGGACCACTTCCTTCCATGCTCTATGCAGACAGAGGGGACATGTATTACCCTTGTTCTACCTTAAATAGAAATGTTCATCTTTGAAGCATTTTCATTGGCTGAATTGAAAAGTTTTTATTCACTCAGTCATCTGTGTCTATTTCAGCTGTGGGGAGATATATAGATATAGATATAGATATAGATATAAAAATACAGGCAAAAATTAAGCTAAATTCTAGACAGGAAACCTAACATCAAAAAACAGAGAAGGCTGAAAGAAAAGGGCATAATCTCTTCTTTTTTTTTGTTTTGTTTTTTTTTTTTATCTGTGGGGATAGGCACAATTCAAAAACCTACCAAGATGGAATGTTCTGCTTTTCTCTGCTGCCAGTGATTTGCTGCTTAATTTTCTCTCTTGTACATTTTATGGACAGATCCAATGTGTATGACGAAGATCACTTGGCTCACTATGATTCCAGTAGTTTTTGTATTTACTGTTTCAATTGTCATCTACAAAATAGTCCAAGAAAATAAACAGAACTGTAAGTAACGAAAAGTTAATCTGCATGAATATAAAATTCTATGCAAGTAAAAATGTATTAATTCATAATAACTATAACTATAATAATGAACTATTATTTATTTGATATTATAAACTTATATTTATATTATAGTTATATAACTATAATAATAACTATAATAAACTGTTGATTATTACTGTAGCTCAGACACTGAGATTTTGATTGTCAAATGGTAAAAGGTTCTTAGAGACTGACTGAAGTACTCAGATGACTGATAGTATCACCTCTCATCTCTTTGGTGGATGCAAATCCAAGCTTGTTAATGGCAAATTGAATGTGGGGGTTTTGATAGATGATTAGTGGCTTAGTGATATGAACTTCTGGTTTCACACTGATTTCAGCAGATGAAACAATTACTGTTAAACTTTGTGGAAGGTTTTAAGCAGAAATCCCAATGACCAGTATAAGTGAATTGAAATACCCTTTCCTTCCTGAAGATGATTTATTTAGGTCACAGTCAGGAAAAATTACAGGATAGATATGAGGATATATACACTCATCTGTCTGTCCTAAAAACTGGCTATTCAAATTCATTGGTGGTGTAATCCTATGCAAGGCAACCAAGATGCGCCTTTTTAAGCTGAGAGCTGAATTAAGCCCAGATAACATTTCATCTCTTTGCTATTACTTCAGCAAAGAAAACATTGTTGTGACTTCTGAACCATCGCTATTGACTATACGAAGTGATTAGAACTTTGCTATGAGAGAATTTGCCATTAGTTCAGAGATTGAAACAATTTTTTCTGGAATATTCCTTCAGCCATGACAGGCTCTTCTCTTGGGATACAGGCTGAAAACAGATTTATAATATTTTCTCTAGCAATATACAATGAACAAAACAAGAATAAAATTAGGGGTACCCTGAGCTTAAGACCTTTGAGCAATCAAGATAAAGTCCTCTGCACAAAAAAAGTGCTGAAAATTGACCACTTGTCAGCTGCTGGTCGTTGTTTCTCTTCCCAAGTCAGAGGTAGGTGGTACCAAGAGCACATTACTTTTCATCACTGTGAAAAGAATATTATTTAAGCTGTTACCTGAGGGAATAATTCTTAGGCGCTTTTCACAGCAGTTTCCAGAGGTGTTCTGCTTGTGTCAGCCCTGAGTGGGCAGAATGCCTCCAGACAACTGGCATTTAGTTGCTCTTGCCAGGCAGGTGTGCATTCCCCCTGTAGTTCCGAGGTGCTGAAAGGAGACCCTGGTCACAGGGGTAGTAAACCAAATAATAAGCCATATTCATTCCCCTGATCATCCTTATTGTATACACAGGTAGTTTCGTAATGAAGGAGCAAGAGAAGTCTAGCTTTAATCATACCTGAACAGAAGGAGGAATAGTGCCCACACACAAAATGTTTCTGTGATTTTTTGCATAATGTAAATACTTTATGAATATATTTCTAATGAATAAGCAAAATAATTGCTTGAGATGTCAAGTTTGCACCCTCCCCACCCCAATGAAAGGAGCTCCTTGCCAGATTATATTGCTTAAGATACATTATATTTTACTTATTGCTAGAACCAACTTCTGAGATGTATTTTATGTATATAAAACCCCACGAAGTGTAAATTAGGACTTTATAAGTGGGCTATTAAGTGCTCTAATTTAAAGGACTTTTATTTGTAATTTGAAAACTACTTATAAATGTCACATCTCTGATTTTCTATGCTTTGAGTCATAACATTCTATTTTTAATGTAGAACTGTAAGTAGTGATGATTAATAATTTAGTACCTTTTTTCTTAAGCATCACTTTTTTATTAAATTCAGGTTTTCAGAATCATTGTGAACACAAACAGGGAGGAAGAGCTGCCCTTTTGAGGCTTCTAATTACTTACTAGCTTCAAGGATACATTTTCTGCTAATTGAGGAAAAGTGGGTTTATGAGTTAAATTTATAATGTGTAACATTATAAACAATATCATTATGTTACTGATAAAAAGACAAGCACATAGAAAATAAAACTTAAGGATTATGTGTATGTATTAATATGCCACCTTTCATTACAAGTCTATACAGTAATTTTTTCAGTGATGCTCAAAGAATAGAGCAGAACTATTAGCTATGTTTCTAAAACAGCTGTTATTAATTTTTCCAACCATAATTCAGTTAGTATTTTTTCTCTTCGTTTCTGAGCACCACTGAAAGCTGTTAAGAAATGTGGAATTACTCATCTCCTCTTGAGACCTTGCGAGATATTCTGCTAGGTAGACTGTGACACTCTCTGAACCATTAAGCTATTTTCATGAGTGCATAAAATGAAATATCCAAATAAACTTGGTGGAGGTTACAATTGATCCATGACAAAGGCCCTAAACTGGAAATTAATTGTTTTGCCTTTTCCTTTCCACTCTTGTCTCATACACTTCCAGAGCTTCCTTTGACATTAACTGTTACAGTGTCTGCCTGGGGGCTTTAGTGTTTTAGATCTCCACTGGCTAGTCATAAAAAAATTCATGACCTAAATAATTTTAACTTAATGTATTTCTTAGTGTTCTCAAAGGAAAAAGATAAAAATAAATTCTGTTACATAGAATTGGAGTGAGCCTGTCATCAGAAGCTGGCTAAACCCTGGACTGCAGTCACTGCTGGACAGGGCTAACCACAACAGCTGCACAACCATAAGCCCACTGAGAGCACAACATTTAGAGAGCTGCAGAAGGATTGAAAGACTGAGAGTTTATGAACTGGGTGCTGAGGAACAGCCAGAGGTGCCCAGTCCAGCTCTAGCTTTGTCAGGGGTGTGGAGCTTGCTCTCAGACTGTGCTTTCCAAGATGAACACCCCACACTAGCGAGGAATCTGTCAGCTTCCTAGAATGCCAGTACACTCCATCCTTGCTACTCCACTGTCAGCAGTGAGAGTCCAAACCTGTACTGAAATATGTACTTTTCTTGATATCCTTCCAAAATTTGTTCACGGTACATGGTCTAGAAAAAGGCAAGGAATAATTTGAAAGGAACAAACCTGAATGAAATTTCTAGAAAATTTCATTTAGTAAAATACAAATCCCCTGGCCCTTGGTTTTCCTCATCACCTTATTCCTACACCTTCCTGATTTTTTGAACACTTTCAAGGTGTTCAACAGTTTAATAATAAGGGGTTTTCAAGCTTTCCTTCTAATCAGGGCAGATGCTAACCTAACACATTTTGTTTAAAGCAGATTATAAACACAGAGTAACAACATCAGTTTCTACTGTTCTAAGAAGAAAGGGTTCCAGACATGCAAGAACTGTATCTGCTACTAAAATTAATCCTTTTCCTGGTAAGTATATAAAAGTAAAACAAAATTTAACAAATCTTGAGGTATGAGGAGGTCAAGAAAGACCTTTTAAAACTTTTCTGTCAAGAGATGCTTCGGGTTTGTTTCAGTTACCTTGGTCCTACACAAATTTGATCTGGTTTGTGGTAAGGAAACACTTTTTTGTTATAAAGAAATAAATCTGACAACAAAACTATAAGAAGACATATATATCATGTGGGAATTCTTCTCCCAGTCGTCCCAGTGTGTTGCATTTATGACTTTGAACTTTTTAATTTTTGGTCATACTGTGTGCCAGTTTTGATGTTTGTCACCTGAGTGCTTTGTGTGTGAATTAAAATTATACAGAGATGTACACATGTATATGTATGCTCTATGTGTTTGTGACCCTTGATAAAATTTGCTACCAAAGTGTGGAATGAATGGCGGCAGCAGGACTCAAAAAATGGTTTTGCTGGCACTTCAGCCTATTTCTAAGGTCAAATTCCCACAAAATGCAATTTTTGAGTTTCAGATAGGTAAAAAATTGTGGTCTTCAGAGAGTGTAGTATGTTTAGCACAGATAAATTAAGTGGCATGGCTAAACTCAAAGTTTGGATTCTAGAAAACTGGATTTGGCAATGAATATCTGTGTGAGTGCCAATTACCAGCTGTTGCTGTCAGTGTTACTGACATTGCTCAAAGGGTGAAATGTTTTAATAAATTTCATGGATTCTGGTTTTGTGAAGGGAGCTATATCTTGAAAAAGATTAACATGAACATATAGAATAATAGCACTGAATGGCAAACTAACCTCCCCTCAAAACAAGAAAAATACAAAGCCAGCAAATGAAAAAAATTATTTTAAATATGACTTAAAGCTTAAGTACTTTGCTTTTTGTCTTGTTAGTTCTTCGGGAGTAAGAGGAGACTCAATAATTTATGTCTACAACTCAGTATTTCATGGCATTTCAATTTTACCTAGAAAAGAGTGAATAGCTTCTTGTCTGTCTGAACTCCCCTGTGAGTACAATTTATGCTTCTTGCTCTTAAAGCACTGGCTACCTCTGAGATATATTTATGAGCTCATTATTTTCAATCTGCAGGAAAGGATTTACTTTACTGACATCTATTGTCTTGAGTAGCTTCACTAATATCATACCTGTTTAATCACATGTTCAGAATGGCATTTTTAATGTTGTATATCCAAGGCATTTTTGATGATGGGGTCTTATGGAAATTTAAATCTGGTTTTACTAGATTTTACTGAAGAGAATAGGAATCCCTTATTGGTCTGTCATTCTCACTTTTAAGTGCCACCCACTACAATCGATCCATGTAACCCAGAAAGATGCTTAGTTGCATGAACTGCTATAATGGGGTTTTTTTAAATATAAAATTGCTTGGTTTCACAGAGCATAATTTCAGTCAATGCAATCAATTTTACAGTTTATACCAATATAATTTAAAATATAATCAAATCCATATGAAGAGTTTATTCTTTCCACAGTTGCTAAGCTTAGGATTTGCTACCATGATAATGGATTATAAATAGCTACAGATGACTTTGTTGACAGCCCTTGACAATATTTTCCCTATAATTAGAGCATAGCTTGCAAGCTTGGAAAAAAACATTGAGATCCACTGAAGACAATACAATCGCCCTGGAAACACAGTAATGAGTACTTGAGAGGATGTGACAGTACATCATACAGATGAAAAGACATATAGGTACTCCTAAAAGGTTATTTGAAGTTAAGAAATTATAAGGGAAGAAAAAGAGGGAAGCCTATTCTTAGAGAGTGGGAGCGAATTCTTAGTAGGGAGGAAGCTTAGTAAATTACTGGCTTCATGCCACTGTGGTCCTACAAAAAAGTAATTTACAGCATGGATGTTAGTTTTGTGAAACTGTTAGTGGCTTTATATCCATGAATCATTGTCATTAAGTCCAGTGACCAGAGGAAAGGGGGGAAAATGTATAGAATGTTCTCTAGGGAAGGATTACTTTTACAGCCTTCCAAATTCACAGTACTGCAAAGGATTAAGCACATATAGTGAGGAGAGGGGAGCTTAACAGCATTCTGGTCATAAATGTTGACTAAATGTTGTCTGGGCAGTAAAGCTAAAAGAGAATGCACTACACTGTGGGTTGTACAAAGCACATTTCCTAGACTTCAGAGCTGGTCCTGCCATTGCATTTATGTATAGTAACTGTCCCTTGAATGGTATGAACTGACAAAAAAGAGTTTCCCTTAAATGCATCCACAAGACAAGGGAAAGAAGAGAGGGTACTTTTTTTTCTAGTGCAAGAAGTAAGTATTCTTTAAGTGGCTGATCTGTATTTCCAGACACAGAGCATTTTCATCAAATAGAACTTGATAGTAATAACACCTGGAAAAGAATCCATTGAAGCCACTTCCTTGCTTTGTGTTTACTACAGACAATCTTAGTGAGATTCCCACGCATGAGAATTTTATTGCAAAAATTTCTTTGAAGAGCTTTCTTAAATTGAAGAGGCAGTAGAAGAGGTTTTAGAGCAGCTTAATAAATTAATAATGGCAATTAGAAGGACTAGAATGTATTCCCCACAGAGTTTTAAAAGAATTCAGAAACTGCTGAATTGTTGTTTGCAGCTTACTGCTTAAATCAGTCTCGGATGCAGATAAAGGGAAGAAAGTTATACTTACCCTGCTGTTATTCCTCTTCCTTAGCCCATTTCCCCTAAACCACTTTGGTACCTCTTCCATTACTAGTAACTGACTAAGCTTCTCATGTAGCTGTATCCTAAAAAAAGGTAATCCTGGGCACATGGCACAAAATTACTTGCTGGGAGCAGGCCAGTGTGTGTGAACTGTATGCTACATAATTAAAACAAACAAACAAACAAACAAACAAACAAACAGAAAAAGCAAGAAGAAGTTGCAGAGTTGCAGAGGAATGAGACTGCATATATCAAGGCATTTAATACCTAAGCTGAATCTGCCTAGTAGGGTCTGGAAAATTCATTCATATAGTTAGATGGGCTATACTTAAGTGGGAATTTCTATTACTAGAGTCATATCATAATAAATTCCCATTTAGACTTTCTTTTCCTAGAATAAAAACAACATTCCTTGTTTATTTTGATTCTATTTTGAATGTAGCATAAAATGTGTTAGAAAAAAAGCTTGCTCTCATTCCTCTCTCATTCCTGTGCTAGAACTGGACAATGCAGACAGGGAATCATATTGTTAAAATCATCATGTTATTGCTCTACAGTCTGTGTGGGCAGCCTTTGTTCAAGTATAATACCTTGTTCTACATTGCTCAAACAGTATATTCATTTTTAGTGATACTCCATTGGCTCATGGAGTCACAGTTTGGTTCATTACATTTTAGGATACAAATGCAAGATTCCTTGACTCAGTTGTCTGGCTTGCAGTAATGCAAAGTTAATTCTGATGGATGGTAATTTTATAACTCATCCTGAAAGAAGAGCATTGCAGGGTCACAGTGACAACCAGGATTCAGAGAATAAAACCTCAGGCTTCCTGACCTGCAGTTGTTTCCTGGACTGTTTAAGGTTTGTGACATCCATAGCATTTGATACAAGTGGGCTTGACATCTATAATTTGCAGGGAAGAAATAACAAGACAAATTCCCTCTCATTTGAATTCTTGTATTGTTTTCTGTGCTATCCTATTAAAATAACAGTTCCTTTCCCACAAGATTAGCGGAAATAAGGGAAATTCTGCCATGTCTGTGATGTGTTGCTACAGCTTCAGGTTAGTTGACATGTTGGAAATAGAAACAAATGCTGGCTGAGCAGTGTCAGGGCTGGCATCCCAGCAAGTTCAGACTTACTCCTCCTTGTATTCTGCAATACATTTTCTTTTTAGCGAAGAGAATAGGCAAGATACATCCTCCACAGAAGCAAATAGATGCAAAGACAAGAAAGAGAAATTTGTTTAATCTTGGCTAACTGAAACATCAGCTATTTGGTGGTCCCTCTCAGTTCCTGACATAGCTGAATGATTATCTTTCCCTCTGCAACTTACATGAATAATGCTGAAAAAAGCAAAGCTTCTCATAGTATTCAATATTTAACATAGACTTAAATATTTCTGGAATGCAACATAACCAAGAAAATTGTGAAGCCTTATTACCACTTTGGAGCTTTTAAATTTTTTTTCAGATAGAAAGAAGGATAAAATCTATAGGATGCAGGTAACTTTAGGGAGCTTTTTATATCCCCTGTATGCTTTCCATAGAGCACTGATGCACGAAGGACCTTTTCTCTGCTCACTTTGTATGCATGCAGAACACTGTTACACACAGGCACTGAAGGGGATATCAGCCTATATTCCCATTCTCTCCAAATTCATCCTGAGGGTCAAACAAGAGCCATTGTTATTTTTTAAAAAACTAGTCCAGTCTTATTTTGACTTTGCTTTTCATATTCAGCTGCTTAAGTGCCAAGATCTAAACTCTACTTTTTAATTGCATTTGTAAAGAGAGAAGCCCAAATGATGTAGTCAGTGGAGAATGAACATAGCTAGATATAAGTAGCACAGTTTATCCTCCTGTTGTCAGCTCAGTAGAAACCCATTTGTAGGTTTACAGAAGTAATGATAGTCAGGGACAGGATGGACCTGGAGTCAAAATACTATTTGTGTTCTACAGCAGTTCTTTGAAAATGCATTGAATAAACAACTCTGTGTACATTTGCCTGACAATGCTATCTCTGCATTTCCTTATCTGTATTCCACTGAGATACTCTATTAGGATCTGTGTGCTAAAGGCATCACCTCACCCCTTCCTGCTTCTGAGGTATATGCTATCACCTTTGTTGACAGCTGGGTGATACCCAGTAGCACTCCCTGTGTGTATGACAAATGAGCTGAGGCCACACCATGTGTGCCTGTGGCAATCTGTGCTGTCCTTATCTGAAAATGAGTGAGGAATTTCACATTCTAAATTTCCATTGTTTCTGCTTAAGTGGCCAAATGTAAGGGTTTTTATTTTGGGGGACTCTTACATAACCTCAAATTTGCATGCTTTTGGATTTTCACTACAATTTATTCACAAATTTATTTCACACAAATTTATTTGCCTACCTTCAAGCTTCTTCCCAGATAGACTTAGAATCAGCACATTGTAGTCCTACTAGTATTAAGAGGAGGTTAAATACCAAACATGGTTAGTATTTTCAGTACTGTCCATCTCTGTCTTTTGTTCAGATAAGTCTCAATTCTTTTCAAACTTGCATATGCAAGTCCAACACTCTACAGATATATTTGCTGTTAATAATATGGATAAAAATTATTTTAACTTTCAATAGTGAAAACCAGCAAACAACAGATTCCACTTCCTGCTCAGACCACAAAGATACTGCCTGTAATTCCTGAATAAGAGCATTGTCAGGTGGATCAACTGTAGAAGGTAAGTAAACATCTTACAACCCTGATTATTCTGGTTTGCCTCATATATTTAGAATTAATAGTGTGGATATGTGAACAAAATAAATTATTACTTCTTCTAGCCAAGTGAATAAGATGAAAAACTGGATAATGTGTTTTGTGAGAGCTAGGTGGCATGAAAAGAGAATCAGTTTTACTTCTGCTACAAAAAGTGATCTATAATCATATGTGTTAGCCTAATAAGCCCTGTGTGTCCTTGGTGCAAATTCTGACACCTTTTTTCTGGTGCAAAATATTGTGTCCTGGACTTTAGCGCTGTGCTGACATTTGTTTCTACAAGGGTGGAGGAAAAAAGCAATTTGCAAATAATCTCTGAAGAAAATTCCACATTTGAAATAAATAGCCTCATTATGAAATTCCTCAAGCAAAAGAAATTGATCGCTCTGTTGTTCTTACACCAGTCAGAAGGAATGACAAGAAGCTGGTTTCTGTTCAGAACTAAAACTAATCTCCCAGTCCTAACTTTCTGCAGCCACTGTGCTGCAGTAATTGTTTCAGGAATTCCAGATGTTAGAAACCAAATCTTCATAGAAATGTGCAGTAAGAGATAGCTCTTCCTGAACATACTTGTAATGTCTAGAAAAAACAGATGTTACTTGAATAAGTAATACAGACTAATATTTCAAGTGCATAGACCAGATGATGGTGACTTGCATGCATGATATTATTGTGCATGGTGATTTTTTTAGGTTAAAAACTTAAGGAGTTCCTTCTTTTATATTTCTATTTAAATTGGATGGAGTTTTATTGGAAACTCAATATCATGTCATGCTATCTTTTTATTGTGTAAAAAAAATTTTATGTACTGAAGAGCAGTTTGATTTTTGTGCTTCATGTGGAACCATGAAGATGAAATTGCACATTGAGAACAGGGCTAAATAAAAAATTCTGAGCAGCTTTGCTGACAGAAGATGAGGTAATTCCATAGTAAATTAATAACTGAGCTAGATAATTTTTTAGTGTTTGAATGAGACTAGCTGGATTATAGTTATAATTATTATAGTTATTAAATATACTGACCCCTGTTTAAGTGATTGTCATCCATAGATCTTGTGAAGCCTTATAAAGATGAGAAGTTGTTATTATTACTATTTTAAAAATGAGGCTCTCAGGAGACACAAAGAGATGACATGACTTGGGAACTCCATGACATAACTGAGAGCAGTTCCCAGATCATCTGAGTACAGCTGTTTGCCATTTGGACTCAGTTTCTGACTGAGCAGGTTCTTTCCAGGCCCCATTAGCCTTTCTGTAGGGCAGCTTCTTCCTTTTCTGCAGGGATTCCCCCCAGACACTTCAGTACGACACCATTTATTTTTCTGGTATCTGTTGACTCTCTCTCATATCCATGTCTGCCAGGTACCTGCCCAACTTATTTGTTTTTTTTACTCTTGGGTTAAAAATAAGACATTTCTAAGATTGAAATAGGATGTGCTGCTAAACAGGTGCTCACCTGTATTCAGTGCCTTCACTTATACAGTATTATGGCTGATCATTAGCATGCTTTGTTAGTTCTGTTCTTCTTCCAGGATGTTGCATTCACCTAAAACTCATCTTTTAGAAGCAGGGGGAAAAAGTCATGGCTCATTCCCATACAAATTTAACTTTGGTGTTGCTAGAGGTGGGAGTAACTGTTGGGGTGACCTTTTGTTTTTATTACCTTAACTGTTAGGAACTAAGGGATAGAAAGAAGAGATGGAACAGCTTTTCAGATTTTTGGTTGCTCTGTGAGACAATATATGAGATCCAGAACACTTTGGGCTTAATTATTCCCTTTCCTTAATCTCTGTGTGAATGACTGAAAGAAAAAGATTAGGTATCTTGAGAAAGCCCAAAAGCCTTGTTCAGTGCTGTACAGAAGCAGGCTTGCTTTTCCAGATAGTCTTCCTGTCAGAGGGATAGCTGGCAGTGAGGTGAAATCCATATGTGATATGTGGGAATAATGCTGAATACATTGTAAATTGTAATGTTACGTGACATTGTGTGGAAATATTATTAAAGAATGCAGCTGCAGAAACTTAGATCTAGATCTTGCCTTTCATCATGTTTTGTTTTGAATATGTTTCTTAAAGGAATACTCTCTCAGAGCTAAATAGTCTGTGAAAATAAGAAAAAGCACCTTCTGCTTTAGTTTTGCTTTACTTCCTGCAAAAAACCCCCTTCTTCTCACTTCATCTGATAAGGTCAGATCCACATCATTACTGCGTGTGTCTGTTGGTGCCTCAGTTCCAGGAAAGCTTGCTAGCTATGAGTGCTTGTGGTTACTGAGGCTGGGGAAGGAAATTGTGATCTACTTTAAGCACAAGTGCTGGCTTTGTCTCTGTGAAGTCTCTAGAATGCTGCTAAAGACTCATTTTCTCAAGGGGGAGAAGCTATGTTACAAGTATTGCATATGAAAGCTAATTACTGAGGCTGGAAAAATGCAAAAATAATCAAATTCCCAGAATTGCCAAAGACAGTTCTAGACTACATCAGCTTGATGAAGCGTGGGTTTTTCTCTGAAGGAGGAGGTGGAGTGGAGATGAGAAGTATGTACCAGGGAGCTTCTTGATCAAACCCATCATCTTTGTATCACTGACAGCTGCTCCCCTGAAGTGTCTCACTGATACAAGAGCCTCAAATAAGGAAGGGTTCTAGGCAGAGCTAGAAACCTGAGAGAGCTCCACTGGGGATACTGCTAACGTCTGTCCTTCCCTGCCTCAAACCTGGCTTCTGTCTGGCTGGTAAGAGTTACTTCAATGCCTGCCCTGAATCAGACAGGCAAGATGAGTTATACTTTTCCTCATCTTCAGCCAGCTGGAGCTGAACTCAGAGAAATCATTAACCACAGCACAGAGTGTTTGATTTCTCTGTCAGGAGACTAGCTACACAGCAGCTGTGGTAGGTGTAACAGCAGTTGTGAGGAGGAGGAAATGTAAAAGCAAGGATCACTCTGATCACAATCATTATAGCTAATGAGCTGGAGAACCTGCTGATGGCCTCAGCAGTGGCCCTTAACACAACACATTGAAAAATGAAAGGCTGAAAAACATTGGGTTTAGCCATGGGAATCGTCAGGAGAGATCTATTTGCCTATTCTTTGCTTGTTGCTCCAGTCTGCAACAATGAAGTATTGCTCTTACTAGTAGATTGAGAGAGATATCAATAAACAATTACACAGTGCAATTTTCTGCTGTTTTTCTTTGTATGACAAGAAAAAGATATTTCTTTCTATAAATGTATTTTTTAAGTCTTTAGATTTAAGACAATACTGTTGATTATAAAATGTAAATATATTGATAAACATATGACTGTACATGAGTTGCCATGTTTATCAATATACTCAGATCCAATTGTGTGGTCAGTCTATCTATCTATCTATCTATATATCTAGTCTGTGTGTGTACACAGAAATGCACCCAAATGCTTCATTATTCACTATTGCACTGACAGCTAATTCAGCCAATAAAACATGCACCTGTTGGAATCTGTGATATTTAAGTGATTCCGAAATTGTAGAATGTCTCTGTCTTTCAGCCCCGTGCCAAAGAAGAAGTTGTAATTCGTCTGTGCTGGTTTTCAAGGTTGTTTATTCTTGTTTATCTCTAACATGTTCTCTCTGTCCTGCAGCAGGTCTGTCTCGCAGGACGGTGTGCGAGGCTCTGCCCCCAGTGGGATGTTACAAACATTATATACTAAAAACTACGTGTACTGTGTTTACAATAACGTGTCAATATCTATCACCTATGTTGGACATTGTGTCCCCAGTCTAATCCAATAGAAAAGTGCCAACACGACAGTGAGACATGGAGGGCTTAAAGAAGAAGAAGAAGAAGGACAAGGCACGCCCAATTTCCTCCATCTTGCCCCCCAAATCCCTTATCTAAAATCTCTTAAATTCTACATTTGCACACATGCCTCACTAATTACTACTTATATCAGATACTCAGGGCTTGTAATTAATCTTGTAGGGTTGAAAACTCTTTTCCATGGACAGGGATCAGAGACTGTGTCTCTCAGGGCTCTGTACAGGGGGGTTCCTGACCCCCTGCCAGGGTCCCAGACCTTCCAGGGCAGCCAGAGAGATGCCCTGGATTCCCACATGCACCAGCTTCTGCACTTGTGCCTTTGCCAAAGGTGAATCTTTTCAGCATATATCACTTAATGTCTCTGTATTTTCATGGTAACTATTACAACTACTCTTGAGTACCAAAGGTAGGAATCCTCTGTTTCTGCCACCTTTCATTAAACTATCATATTAGCAACTGTCCTGGAAAACAATGAATGAGCCATGTCCCTCAAGTGTTGAAACACACTTTACATAAGTTGTGGTTTAGGAATGGTATTTTCCAATTCAGCAGTCCCGCTAAAACCACTCTGCATGCTGCAGCTTGCTTCCCCTTCCCTCCAATTGGGAGCATGAAAGGCAAAGGTCATGGCTTGAGATACGAACAATTTAGTGGAAACAGCAATGAGATAAGAAAACAATAACAAAAGGTATAGGCAAGGAAACAATTTACATGGAAAGCCTGGGACAATACTGACTGGCTCTTCCCCACCACTCTTTTCCTCACTGGAAGGAACACCCTTCTCCTTGGAAGCAAGAATCCCTTATCCCTGCTCCTGGCAATGACCTGAGGTGGTATAGAATAATCTCCTAGCCATGCCCACACAGCTCCAGGCTCATCCCCCCACAGCTACTGCAAAATATTAACTTTGTCCTGGCCAGAAGCAGGACAACATATGACAGAGGTCAATGTATTTCCTTAGTGCTGTGAGAAGATTGTGACATTAATTACCCTAATTTTGTTTAGATTGGAAGCATGAACATTTTATTCAGGGCATGTATTTGCATTCAGGGCAAATATTTGCACTCAGGGCAAATATTTGCATTCAGAGGCAATACTGTTCAGGTAAGAGCATGCCAGAATAAGGCTCTGGAGACACAACTTTTCTGTCTCTCCTAATGACACCTCCTTACTAATTTGCATGGTTGAACTGTTTATCCTCAGCTAAAACAGAGATTGCATAGTGCTTTTAACAAAGCTTTACTTGCATCAACTGGTACTTTTAACTTTAAGAACACTACTTCCATAAACTATCATTTTCAGCAGCTGTAAAATGCTGTGTGATGTATATCTGGTTTGAGAAACGATGAGGACTAGCACTTCTGAATGTTCTTGATTCAATGGCCATTCTCTAAACAGTGGGGGCAAAGAATAATTGAAGTAAGAAATTAAAGTGGGCAAGTAAGAGCCAAATCATCGTACCCATATGTAAGATGAAGGTGTTGGAGCATTCAGAAATATGGTTTTCTTGATGGTTATCCATGAAATCATTGTTGAGTAGGGAAGGTTTTGGCTCAACTTTCCCTTGGAGGCTAAAGAAGCCTGCCTCAAAGAGTGACTTTCTGTGTCCTGCCCTTGTGACAATCTGTTTTTCCCTGGGGTGGGACTACGTGAAGTCTGGGCAGACTGTGCAGGGCTCACTGGCCTCTCTCACACCAAAGCTGCACTTCAGTCTTAGAGTGGTTAGGGCAGAATAAAAGCCACATGTTTCTAGCATGAAGAAAAACTGCCAGCCCTCTCCTGCAGTACCTCTGTCCTCTGCCTGTTTAAGGGGAAGCAGCACTGTATTCTCTGAATCAAAGGCAGTGTTATAGCTGGAAATATGACAAAGCCAATTCCATAATTAATAATAGAAATTTATTGTGCAATCGCTATAAAAATTTAGAGTCCGAAAATCTCACGACCGCAATTTGGTCATAACAGCCACAAGTCCAGGAAACAGAGTGGTCCCGGGGATCCAGCTCTGGGTGAAACAGTGGTCT
Source organism: Ploceus nigricollis (assembly GCA_013399945.1). Lineage (NCBI taxonomy): Eukaryota > Metazoa > Chordata > Aves > Passeriformes > Ploceidae > Ploceus > Ploceus nigricollis. Next base: position 256,912 of record VXBC01011969.1, read on the forward strand.
GACAGCGTCAGAGTCCCCCTCTGTTTTCACGCCAGTGTCCTGGTGCAGCGTGCTTTTATACTTTTTATTTGGCCCCAAGCAAAGTCTTTACGGTGGACTGATATTCATGCAGTCTCCCTTCCTGCAGAAACCGTTTCTGGTCAGCGATGATCGCCGGTGGTAGTTGATCATGGCTCTGAGTACTGTCCAGGTGTGCATTGAAAGATGGATGATTACCGTGGTGGCTCCATTTTTTGTTTGCAAATGAAACGCGTCTCCCTGCAGTCACATCATCCGTTTCTGCGTGCTGGTGCTGAGCTCGGGGGATGGTGGGTTTCTGTATTGAGAAATCTGTTTCCAGGTCACATAATGGCTTGGGCGTTCTCTGATAACTGATCTGTAAGCCATTGTCCTGTGCAGGTGTGGTCTGTTGAGATGCTAATTAGGTGCCTTCTCAGTTTCCTGCAGTCTAATCAAGTAAACCCTCTCAGCTCTGACCCTATATCTTTATGATTTCTAAAAAGCTCTCTACATACACAGTTTATTACATACACACCAAAAACCGCACGAATTTCACCCATATATAACAGCAGCATTAATAGATTTCATGAATGGTTAGGGACAGAACAGTGTTATATTTGGGGAAATTAGAGACAGATAGAGACCTGTCAGTTCTTGGATTAAGTGCTGCCATTTTATGAGGAAAGAAAGAAAGAAGAAAAACTCAGTATCTTAAAGCCAACTGTTGTGGACTTCTTTTCCTTGAAAGTGCCCAGTGTTATGCTCTGAGCTGATGCTAGATCAAATTCACACAAACTGGTCACTATTACCCAAACATTTTATTTACTGCATCAATCTCTTTGACAATCAATGCCTCATGGACAAGAGAAAAGAATCTTGGTATCCTGCATCCCATTAATTCTTATAATAAAACTGGTAGACATGTCAAAGACTGACTGCATAAAACTAATGAAAGTTCCACATCAGCAGCTGCCAATGATTCTTAGTACACTGCCTTTTGTTATCTGTCTTTGTAAAGAGCTTTGAGATCCTTGAACACCTAAGATGCTTCATGTCTCTGTAGTTCTTTCTGAGTGACAGTGTAGCTGTACAGTTAAATAAGACAAGTTGGTCTCCAGTGAATATAGAATTTAAGGCACAATCTTATCTTCAGGTGAAATGGATTATAAAACTGGAACATAAGGTAGATGACAGGTAACTGGCAGGGACAACACATGGTGTATGGTTAAAAAGATGAAAACCTCTGTCAAAGAAATTGTAAAATAGAAGAATTTGATGGGTCCCTTTCCTCTCTTACAATCTGAGAAGCATGTGGGCATGAAACCCCCTATGGGTACAAGGGTTGGCACAAGAGATCAACAAATGTATGAGAGGCTGGCTCTTATCCAGCAACATTCAGATTAGCATTGCCATCATTGTTTTCTAATGAAACACTCCCATAGGAAATTAGATATTTGATTGTGCATATCCCAGTCTAATGCCAGGAAATTTCAGTGCAGGTATATCTAGAGTATTACCTGGGCTTTGGCTCACGCCACTGCTGCCTTCCTGAAGAGGTCTTTAAATGCCATCATTGCTGAATTTACTAGCACAAACAGAAAGTGCAACTAAAAATATTCTTTGTCTGTTTTCCTTATGTGATTTTGGCTTTACAAAAATGTTTTCGTATTTAAAAGAATCTCTCTCTCATCTGTCTTCAAGCAAGGCACCCACACAAACAACAGAAGATAGGAATTACACAGAGAAAACAGGGAAACTCATAAGACATTCTAGCAAAGGCATGTAATGAGTGAGCTCAGGAGTGAGAGGAAGATTACAGTTAAGCTGCTTTCATGCAGGTATTTGTGAAGAACAGTAGGTGTGATTTTAAATTACTGGGATCCTTCCAATTATCCTTCTGACAGTTTTTCTGAAAAGCATAATTTCAGTGCTTGGAAGTGATAGTACTGTTTTAAAAGTTATTATAAAATTTGGTGTGAAGCTGCTGAAGGGAAAAGTTCCTACTAGTACTGACCTACTGGCTTTGCAAGTTGGCCATTTCCGTAAGACTTCATTTTTTACACTGTAATTCCTGTTGATAACTGTGATTCTATGATTTACGCCCTCAGGCAGCTTTAAATTGTTTTCAGAACTGTATGCACTCAATTATATATTTATTTTTTAAATATCATGAAAGGTAATTCCTCCTTTTTCTGCTTCTGTAAGAGATTCTAGTCTTAATTGCACACTAAAATGACAACTCCTCTCAGCACAGAACAGCTCACAGAATCAGATTGCTGAGCACATTCCAGGGTACTTGGCACAATTACTGGGTCCTGCACTAAATGCATGCCAGGATGTTTCTCTCCAAAGGAGACACAAAGGGTTTCCAAGGGAAGCACTCCTGCTTGCTGGCAGAACTGGACTATACGGGGCACTGTGCAGGTTGTTTAAACCCACCACTCCATTAGCGGGCATCAATTTTTGATGCAGTCTATCCTGCCTACACTTGTCATTTTCTAGCTCAGTTTGGCAGCTGCTGCCTCCAGTATGATTTCACAGCCAAGGAACACTTCTGAATCCAGTTCCTACCATGTAAAGAAAATGTAGACAGATGTTGTAATTGGGCCTGCAGCTATGAGAACTACCAGAATGGGTTACAAGCTATATTTGCTTTTTCACTCAGTGTGCAAGTTAGAAGTACAGAAATCCTGTACTTCCACTCCACCTCCCTCTTCTCCTCCCTCAGCATGTTATAGTTCCCTAAAGAGTAAGATAAGCTTGATTGGAATCTGTGAGCTCTGGGAGCTGCAATCCAAATTCAAAAGTGTCACTGATGGTTAGTGAGAAGCAGTTCACTTGTGAATGTGGAAAAAGCTGCTTTCATTTCATTATTTTCAAATTTGTCCTGCCATATAGCAGTATAGAATGGGAAATGCAGTTGGGCACAGAAGAGCACTTCAGCTAGGTGGATGTGGTGAGTGTTTCTGGCTCTGCTCACCCTTCCATTGCCAGCTTCCCTGGAAGTGGGTAAGGCCTGGTGTGCCTTGCTCAAGTTCCTGTATCACACTCTCGTGGGGCAGGTACCTGAGCCACTACTCAGCTGCCAGGTATCAGTCTCAGTCTTTTGCTCCAATCTGATGTGCATCACTTATTTTGTCTGCCTTCTAGTTACAATGTTGTTTTCTTTTGTAATAAAGAGGAGAATTCATTATTGTGAAAGTCAAAATTATGACATTTGAGATAATTTAGAGAAGACTTACCCTCCTCTTTTTTTTCTGATACTATTTTCTTTAGTTTCAGGTATTACCCTATGAAATACCAGCACTTCTGGATGAAAGAAGACACATCATACATCACAGAAGAAAACATCCCCATTTCCAGCTTGAGGCGCTATGTTATCCATCTTTTAATGGGAATGACAATTATGCATTTTAGTTGACAAGTTCCATTTTTTCCATCATAATTACTTTGTATTAAGAAAATAGGAATGATGGACAAACATGTTTTGCTGCATAAACAACTTTGATAGTAGAGTATAGATTTCACATCTATTTTCTGTTCATTCATGATTCATACTTAGTTATATGGTTGCGAGATAATCCTTGTGATAATTACATATTTTTATCAGGGCAGAAATTTATTTTATATATTCCATAGGATAAGAAGTCTGTATAAAGCTAGGAATTATCCTCTACTTTCACGAAATGAGCACAATTTTCAACCTACTTAATGCTCTAGCTGACTAAGATGCCTAAAAGATACAGTTTCTGGCTGTTGAGAAGGGTGGCCAAAGTATTACAGAAGGAAAGAATTCGGTAGCAAGCATGTTAGTTTCTGCAGTAAACCAGGAAGACCATCATAATTTGTGCAATATCTTAGTGGATAAAGAAAAAAAAATGTGGAAAAATACTAATTTGGCTTCAAATCACAAAATCATTATTATAGATTTCTAATAACTCATTAAGACATTAAATGGGTTTGTACTTTTTGAGAAATTGCATTTCCATCTTTTGTTCTAGCTTGGGTCATTAGCATCCCAACCCATTATCTCTTGGAACTTTTCCTTACTTTCCATTTACTACAGCTCCTCTGAGTGCAGTGGAGCTGTTTGGGCTGAGCAGGGTCCCGAACTCCTTTGGTGCTAACACATGATTTGTGGGTACAGCTTAGCCATCAGTTACTAGGCAGAGACGGAAATTGCCAGGACTTCAGGCTCCCTTGTGCTAAATCCATCAGGATGAACAGATTGTAAACTGCCCAATGCAAACATGATAGGCAACAATTTAGCATCCAGTTAATACTTCATTACCTCCATTCCTTACATTTATACAGCCTTTCCCTCCTGAAGCTTTCTGAAACTGAATTTCCGAGCAGTTCAGATTTATAGTTATGAACATTAGCTTCTGAATTATTTGAGTGCATATGGATATTTTTGTGTTTTGTTGGATAAGTCTGAAGCATTTGTTTCTATTGTTTTTTATTTTACCATCTTATTAAAAAAATAAGTGAAAAATACTTTCTTATTTGGGGGCTTTTTGTTGTTTGTTTGTGGTAATAACAAAGCTTCTCAGAAACAGAGTTTTTCAGAAGCAGAGTTTTTAATACAGCCTATAAAGTAAACCTCTCACAATTTGCTTCTCAGTTTTTTTTTCTTATTATTATAGAGAGCAACTTACAGACAAAGAGACATATTTGTCTCAATTCACTACAGAGTTGCTAAGGCCATTTTGGTCAGTGTTTAAATGCTTCAAGTGATTCAAGCTATGTATCACTTTTCCCCTTCAGTAACCCAGAGATCTTGACAGGAACAGCCCTGCTTCTTCTGACCCCAACTTAATTTTCTTTCTCCTATAATTTAATTCTATTATTATTCTTGCAATTCTATTATTATAACCTGCCTCTTTTCTTTTCCTTAGACAAATAAACTGTGATTTGCTATTTTATTACCCAAAGTTATCCCACAGCTCTCCAAGCGTTTGATTTTACTACCTTGGAAGGTTCCAAGTTACCTTTAAGAACACCATAAACAAGCAAACCCAAAAGGCTCTTACAAGCTTTTCTTGTCTGCTGAGTAAAGCTTACCGTCTCTTCTAAGATCCAAACTACAGGAAATAATGGAAGAATGGGGGGACGTTGGTAAGAATGGTAACAAAAAATGTGATCCTGAAGTAATTCCGGTTGAGAAGGATTTCAGGCGGTCACTGGTCCAACCTCCTTACACTGGAGGAGGCACTGAAAACAACTGGTTTAGTCTTGCCATTTTCTCCTGAGGTTTGGTTTCCCTCCTCCCACATCCTTGTAACTACTTGTTCTCATCTCTGGCTTTGTCAGAACCGAACATGTCAGGAGAGAAAGGATGTCCTGGTGCAGCCTCTCAAGGACAAGATGATGGGCAGGAGGGAAGAGCCTCCAAAATCAGCAAGGGGAAGGAGGCATAAAGGTGGAGGAGGGGTGTGTGTGTGAACAAAACTGGTGGGGAAGGTGGAACTGATGGAGCAGAGAACAAAATGGACATGGGGCTGAACTGGCAAAGGGAACTGGAGGGAAGACCATCTTAAATACCAGCACCAGATAAACTGCTGATAGTCTCTGAGATCTCAAAGTGCTGGAAGAGCGGGGCTCCATTTTCCCAAATCTATTAAATGGGTTGAGGGGCTTCTTAAGGTGTTTAAAAATTACTTGAATTACCTGGTGTTCTGGGTAGGTCCCCAAAAGGCTGTAATGGAAGGCTGTGAAGAGGAGATCAAAGTGGGGAGATTGCTAAGGAGTTCTTAGCAAATGTGTGCTCAGGGACTTTTGCAGGGCAACCAATAGAGGGAGAATGAGCACTGCGGATCCGCAGTGATCAAATTAACTGTTATTTCCTATTCTTTTCTCTTTCCTATTTCCTTTCTACTCTTTCCTTTGAGCTCTTCCTCTTTTAATGTTCCACCTCTGACTACCTTTCAGTTAATGCAGATTTTCATTTTACTTCAGAAGTGCATTATTCCTGTTCTGCTCAGCTAATCAGATGTCATCTCTTGTTTATTCTGAAAAATGCCGAAAAAAATTTTTACAGGGGCTTTTCTCTAATCCAACCTCGAAAATTGTTCTTATTTCCAGAGAGCACATTCTTTTCTTTTTTCTTTCGAAAATAATTTTCTTCTCCCATCTTTTTAATACAGCTGAATTTTTGACATTTTATTTTCAATTTTTAATTCTAAAACTGCACACCATCATCAGTATGAATGCTAAAGTAGGAGACAGCATGGAAAATGTATAAGTTGCACAATAAAAGCAGCTTCAGCAGCAAAGGTTGACCTGAGACAGAATAAAGTGTTTAAAGTCCAGAGGGCTTTCCAGTCCAACTGTAAGAACTTCAAAGTAGGTCAGACTGGCTGATGTCATCATGTTAAACCTTATTCTGAGATGGTTTTCAAAAGAACACAGGAAAGTCCTTTTCCACGCTCTACATTCTTCTGAGACTAGCAGAAAGCATGGAGCTGTCATCTGAAATAGAACTGGAATGTCTCAAAGATAATCCTATGAGCTGGGTGAATGCTTGTATGATAAAAACACTTCTGTGAATCAGAAGAAAAGGGGGAAACGTGTATTTGTCATTCAAAATACTGTGGTGTTTCAGACTCCTTGAAATTGTTATGAATCCTGACTGGTGAGTGACACTGGACATTACTGGTGACACACATCATTAAGAAGCATCCCAGCTGGTAATGACTGTGATTTTGTATGATATGACTGAGGCACATTTTGGAGGAAGATATTAAAGGATTCAGTGGGTGATTTAAGCAGCATGATAAAAAGTAGAAGAGACAGTTCTTTTGTTCAGCTGTCTCTAGCAATGGAAGCTGGAGTGTAGGAGGAACTCATGGGGAAGAGATGTTTACACACAAATAGACTATACCCTAAAAAGCAGTAAACAACTTACAGCTTGCTTTGGTTTGCTTACCCCAAAAATCCCCAAACCCAAGAAAAAAAGAAGTCAATATCCTTAATATACAGTAAATTACTTCTTTAACAGTCTAATTTCAGCTCGTTCTTCAGGGATGACCTGTAACTGTGGATCATCTGCAAGGATGTAGATATGCAGACATTGTTTTAAGTTTCATCCTTACAAATTTTGAACATAGTCAGTGTACAAGCCTGCCTCCTTTGTCACTGCATAACAGGGTGGGTGTGTTCCAAAGTGAATGGAATGCCATGGAAAACACATCTGCTCAAGAAAACAGGTAATTTTCACATGTACTTAAAACCTATAGTTTGCCAAGTGCCAAGGTTCGGTGTAGTAACCTGGAAAAGGGTGTGATGAAAGGAAGAACAATCTCCATTAAAAGTTTAAGGCAACATCTGTTTTTGTCAGTCTCCCAGTAAAATCCCACTCATCATTCCAAAGGTAAATCAAAAAATCAGAAAGTACATTACTTCACTGAGCATACACTCCCATCACAGTATTCTTCAAACCACTCCCTTACAGTTTACTGTCTCAGTTCAGTATCTCAAATGATTTATTTGACTGGTGGAAAAATACAAATCAGTGTAAACAAAATATTCTGCCTATGTCCATACAGTACTTTTCTACTGAAATATTATTTACCTAAAATTGATTTAAAGATATGACATTCAGTGTTCCTAGGACAAGATGACTGAATCTAAGATCAGATGGGAGTATCCCTACGCTTACATACTGCCCTGTTCCCCTTCCTACACTGTATGGATGTAAATACTTTAAGTCTCCATATTACTTTTTATAGCTTCTTTTACTTCAGGGTAAGGTATTCTTATATAAGTAAGGGTATACTTCAGAGTAATTTGTTCATAAATGCATAATTTAAGTGAGACAATGAAACCTCTAGTAACGAGTATCTCAGACAAGCAATCTTTGTCTTACGAATGCCCCTCAATGATTTCAAACATTATCCCCTGAGGCTTCTGATATTATACTCAGCCTGTACAAATCAATTTGTAGACTGTACATCTTCTACTTACCCAGAAAGACATTTCTATCTCTGTTAAGTTACAGGGTGCCAGAAAATAGATTTCGCGTAATAAACCTTATTTCAGGGATAAGGAAAATTTCATCTCTAAATAACAAAAAATGGAAAAATCACCATGAGTGTGACAGCAGAACAGGGACCACAATAGTGTAAAACACAAAAAGACCTTTCTGTCCACTTATTTGGACTCAAAGAAGTTACCATGTGCAAAGCAGATACATGGTTTCTCTTTTCTATCAAACACAGAAACTGCCTCATGCACTTTTTCATTATTTTTATGATGTATGAACTATACTTAAACGTATTAAAATGTTAACTGCAAAAATTAGAATTTAAATACAATTAATGAGTATACCAAGAGAGAAAAATACAAAATAACAGAAAGAAACATAATAAATGACAAAAATTCAAAAGAACAGGCTATGTAAAATACTGGAAGGTTCTTCCCGTCTAAGAGGTAAACTAGCCTAAACAAATTCTTAGGTCCAAAGCTCAGTATTTTAAACTAAAGATATGGACTAATTAGCATGGTTGCTAGTGTTGTTATGAAATGTCATTCCTATTGCTTGCTTATGCCCTAACTATTGCCTCAGAAAAAAGATGATTGCTCTGACAGATGACCTCCACACCCAAAGCAATTCTTTCATAACTTCTTGCCACAACTTCTATTTCTGAACAGTAGGTATCAGTAAACCCCAACGTGTTAATCTGGTAATACATCTGAGAGAAGGTTGTTTAAAGGTGTTTTGATTGCCAAACAAAACGGAAATTTTCTACCCTTGCATACTAAAAATATTACTTTTGTCTCTTGTGTTGTTCAACCATTGAAATGATGAAATAGACCTAAATTAATATAAACTTATGGGTCAGCAAAAACAGAGCTATACCCGTAACCTTAACTGGCTCAGAAAATTTCTTTTCAGTATAATTCTTTATGCATAACCTCCGTAACTTTCACTTAGTAAAGTTAATAACTATTGCTGTGCAACTCCTTCAATACAAAGTGTTATGTTAGTGGTACATATTAATACGATGTTATTATTTGTTACTGGAAATAATACTTAACAAGCTCAACACTATGATAATTTGTTCATGTTGGCAAAAATTAAATACTGAATCCATCTTCTGAAATATACTTTTTAAACTGCAGTTATAATACAAACAATATAAATGGTAATTTGAAGTTAAATGTTTTAAGAAACTTTACATTCCAATTTGTTTCATACATTGTTTACAACTGAAAGGGTCAACATTTAGAATCTGTATTTAAGTCAATGCTAATATCAAGAAACTTCTGTTTAAATTAATGCAAAGCATGAACTGCACTGGAAAAGACATGACTCATTTTACTAACTACTTCTAAAGTCTTAAAGTCTGAAAGAGTTTTAAAATGCTCAGGACTGTGTGTGCAAAACTGCATTTAGTGTCTTCAAAGAACTCTAGTGGCCAGACATCTCTTGTACCAGCTCTTCTCTTGGCACAGCTCACGACTTCGGGTCTGTGGTTGCTGTCAAGCTGACAACTCTTGGGCTTTTGAACAACTGGTCTGGATATGGGAAATTTGCAGAACTGGAAGCAGTAACTGGAAAGCATCCTGAATATAAGTAGTACTGTTGCAGCCCTAATGGGGAGAGAAAACATGTGGTTCATCAGTACAGCTGCCATGTGCTTCAGGAATGACACTGGACTTTTTTTTTTCCTTTTCTTTTTTTTTTTTTTCACATCTGCATCATGCTGTATTAGCATATGTCTTCACACAAGATTTTAGAATCTGTAGATAGCATAGCCTGAATAAATATAGAAAAATCTGACTGCCACTAAGTTTGAACTCTAAGACAGTTTTGTTGGTAATATGAATAGAATAAAATGCCACAGTGTTCAGAAGCAGATTTGACTTTTTAAACACAAACCAGCTAGTCTTTCCATCAACTGAACTAATTTTGAATTTGCTGTAAGTGGGAGAAGTGTCACTGAAATTAACAGTTCAAATTATAATGGTTTTAACATGCAGTACTATTTTTGGAATTTCTAATACTGAACAGTATAGTGGCTTGTTATTCTCCATGATCCTAGGCTGTATTAATACATATTTGTATACAACTATGGGATTTATGAAGTACAAAACATTGTATTCCACAATTCTAAATATTCCTAGATTTTGCAGTTCCCGGAGTGCAGGACGGTAAGTCAGCAGCAATAGCAAATGTACCCTATAAAAAAATGAACTGCATGGTAGACTTCACTACAGCTCTATTCAACTTTCCATAATTTTCCTTAAGGGTACTGTTAATTCAGTGCAAAACTGCCTATTGTAAAGCAATCTTCTCCTTATTTTTAAGGGAATGTAGCTGTTAAATACAGAATGACATTTTGTGGTCACTACTATATGTTTATTTATGTTTTAAGGGAAGTGTGATCTAACAGAGTTAAAAACTTGTGCTGCAGTTCCTATGAGTTTTAGGACTTTATGAGGATATTATTCATCTCAACCTCTTCTTGGTAAAACTGAGGTATATTTTACTCACTGTGCTTTTCTGAAGAAAAATAGATCATAGTGTCAAATAAAAGAAAACACTCATTAACATTTTGTGGTCTGACACATGGTTATCCATGTGCTGACCAAGGCTGTTGCTAGACTGTGAATCTTCGTAGAAATCTAAATGCCTGCAGATGGGAAACACCGTAGCATACCTACAATCCAAATTTTAAAGGAAAGAATAGTCTGAAACTGCAACTTGTTGCTGTGCTCTGACTAATACAGCAGCAGAGTTGCAGAGCTGGCCAGCCTCACTTCAGTCATACAGCTCTTAAGAATTCTCAGTATATGCAACCTCACTACTACAGTGTTTGTGGGAGAGGCTGAACACAAAATTTATGTGCTGGCACTGAACAGTCAGAATGATATCGTCATTACTTTAAAAAAAGTTTTTCCTGTAGAAATACATGTGCCTATCTCATTTCAAATAATTTTATTCGAACATTTTCTAATGGGAAGAGGTGGAGCTTACCTCTAATAGCACACTGTTGATGATGGGGTTAAGAACCTCTGCCTTCATATTGCTCTGTAAACCAGGAAACAGGATGAAAAGCCAGGTCAAAAAATACACTTAACACCAATATACTGATATCTGAGATGTGGTTTTATGAATTCTGTAGAGGTCTTATTTCACCTTGATTCTTACTTGGACTGTTTATCTCAGTATTGCTAGTAACTGTGTCTGCATTTCAACCACACCTTAGTACACCCTATGCATTTCTATCACAGAGTACAATGAACTAAGAGAGGCCCATGGTTTTACTTCTTCATTAATTCATGTACCACAGAGCTTCAAATTGCCTACTTTCCTACAGGTGTGAGGTTTATGTAATGACATTGTTTGTCCATCTGTCTATCAGTGACCTCTTTACATCCCACAAAATTTTTAACCCCTTGCTCATTTTCAAGGACACAAAAAGGAAAAAGACATGTCAGAAGAAAAATGAAGTTCTCAGAAGTTCCGCAAATATCTGCAGTTAGGACCAAATGAAAGGTCCAGAGTAGCTCCCCTACAGAAGGAAAACCAGGTGAAACTCAGATCCCCAAACTGGAGGTAGCACACATGCTGAGCAGTGCAGGTTGGCCAGTGAAACAGCTCAGCATGCATGACATTCTTCTCAACCACCAGATAGGAAGAAAGATGGATACAATGAGTAGTGACAATACTAGAGGCTAGAAAATCAAGATTCATTAGCTCCTCTACTTTTTAAAATGGCAAAAGATCTTCCCTTTTTTATTCTCACTGTTCTTCGCATTGGGGTTCTTTAGAACAACAGTAACCTCCAGCAAGAGTTGTTTTCTTTCAAGACAGAACACAATACTGATTAATTTAACTAAAGGATTTCCACTTACAACCTTGTAGCTCTCATATTACAGATTTACAGAAACATGAAACTTCTTAATTTTAGTTTGAAGAAAGACGGCAGAACCAAGAAGAGACAGTTAGAGAAAAGAAGTATATTTTTATTCTCAGTTACTAGAAAATCCATTACAAAATGCACTGTTTAGTGGGCCAGTTTAATATTTTGTGTGCAATTTATTTTTATATCTTTGTGCATGCATTTATTTCAAGTGTCCCACAGATATATGCTAAAGTATAATCCCAAAATGCAAAATAAGCACTTTTTCCTTGCAGTAATTGGAAGTTATGTAAATTATTCATAATAAAAACAAAGACAAAAATTATGTCCTTTGCAAATAACTATGAAAAAACATGCTCAGAGATGTGCTGGAAGACCTAATAGCAAACTGGAAAAAATTCCTTTGAATTACATTCATGTTTTCATGGAACAATCAAGAGAACCAGAATTTGCTCTTCTCTGATGTTTACAGAACAATTTCAGCAACAGCACAATTTTTACCTCTGAATCCTGCTATAATACTGAGATGTCAGTCATCCTTGAAGCATCTTGAAAGGCAGGATACTATTTCTAGCAAAGATGTTCACAGATAAATGGATGTTCTTAAACAGAATATCTTGTGATAGAAGACAGAGTGATTTTTTTTTTAAGTTGGACCAAACAGATTTTCTAATCTCTTAAATCTTTTGAAAACACTGCAGTGCTAAGCCAGGGGATCTAGTAAAGGCTAAGAAGACAATTCGTGAAAGCATCTTAAGGTACTGCAAATACAATCTGACTTTTACACAAATGTGTTCAAAAGGGATAGGCTGAGTCAGAGAAGAAATTATCATCAAGCTGTGTAACTTCAAATGTGGGGCCCTTCAATGTGAGAAGTGTTATGGGGTGATCAGGAAAACAGGAAGTGGTTTCTAGAAAGCGAGATTTTACAAGGCAGAGGACACGGTGTCATCTATCAAGGCATATAAACTTTCCCTGCTGTAGAAATGCTCTGTGCTCTTGATCTGAGGAAAGAAGTGGCCTCTTTGCTGATATAAAGCCTCTGGACCCACGTAAGAATTTCTGTTTCAAGAAGTGAACTATGTTAAAAAAAGCCCAAATGTTATAGAAAATGCTGTCATCTTACCCCAGCTTCTGTTACAGAATCAGAAAACTTCTTTGATAAAGATGAAACTTCATTGCACATGGCACTTGTTAAACTGGTTTAAAAAAACAAGAGAGACAAATATAAAAATACATCCTTGACCTATTAATAGATAAAAACACCATGACAAACTTTATCTTGGAAGCAAAGATGTTCTTAAAGCAATTCTGCTTCTAAATATTTTTAAAATATTTAGGCATAAACTGTTCATGATAAAGTTTTTATACTCCTTCACTGAAAAATCCACTGCTGACTACAGCAGCAAAATGATGTGTTGTTGCACACACCAGTCTTTCTTGACAGTGCAATGTTTCACTTGTTTAAATTCTAAACTTCTAGTTTAACTATGTTTTTTCTAATGATTGCAGCAACACAACTTCTGGGAATACTGTTGGAAATAAATCAAACTTGAATGAGAACAGTGAGAAGTTTTCTACGTGAACAATAAAACATCTACTCTGTGCTAAAAGGGAAAGACCACTTGTGGTTAAAATATGAGAGAACAATTCTGTTCTGAGATATTTCATTGTTTTCCTAGACATTCCCAAGAGTACTCCATAGGACCTCATCCTGCAAGGTGCACTGTACCTTAGCTCTGATTGTGAAAAATACTTAATAAGTGCTTTGACTGAAGTGTTCCTATGGACTTTGCTGTTCTCAGTAACATTCTTAAGGATAAGCACTTGGTTAAATATTTTACTTATTTAGGAGTCAACTGTTTCAATATCTTAAAATGAAAACTTACTGAAATCAGTAGACTTAATAACTACAGAGAGCTTGAGATTTGAGTTTAGAGTCCCACTAGACAGACTGGCTTCTTGAAATTCTGGGTGTTTCACTATGGTTAACTACAGAGTTGCTAAAAAATGTCTATTGTTTAGAACTACAGATTGATTTTTGTATATTTCTGGCAGATAAACACTAGATAATGAAACTCTGTTGGCAGATACACTCTGCCAACATTATACACTCTAAAAGCAAATTCCATATATGCAGGCACAGTATCTTCTGCAGAGGGAACAGGAAATGCAACCCAAGCTGGCATGCACATTTGCTTGCTGGAGCAGAAACAACTTTTAGCCTGTGTATAGGTCATGTTTTTGTAAACATACATACGTCAACCATGTCAAAAAATGACAAATAGCCTATAGAACCTGATTCCATGAGAAAATATAGCACCAGGACCCCTAAAGCCAATGCTGTTTGTTGATCCATTAACTTACCGTGCCTTTGGGCTAAATGGAACTTCATGAGTTCTATGCAAATGTCAAATGTTCATATATGAAGTACATAATACTCACTTTGTCAGTACTCTTGCTTGATCTTGAGCTGTTTTTTCTACTTCCTGCCCATGCAGAATTAATTCTGCTACTTTATGAAGCTGTTCAATACAACGAGCAGTCACCTCAGCCAGACTTTCAATGGACAGCATGTAGATCTCCTTAAATTAAAAATGGGAATAATATAATCAATAATAACAACACTGATAAATACATTTACAGATAAATACATATAAAAGAATTGCAAACATACGAACCCTTCCTACCCCAGCTGGAAATATCAACACATGCATGGTGAAGTAAAATCAGCCATCCTCACAAACAATACTGGAAAAGTAAATATCCACAGACTATAAAATACAGACATTCTACTTGCTCTGAAAAATTAGTAAGATCGAGTCTACCATTTACTTGGCCGGGAACTAGGTCAGGCTCTTGAATTTTCTAACATGCCACTTTTAAACCTTGTCCTAACAAACAGAAAGATACCTAAACTCTAGAATAAGTCATAATTATAATTATTTTCATATGGAGCTAAAAGTACTGAGTTATCCCTTAGATGAATCTCTAGAGCAGAAATAGATAATGTCCCCAATAAAAAATTGGCTTTTATCAACAATTATAGAAATCCTTACGTAGCACTGTAGGGTTACAGCTTTCACAAGCTGATGCCAGCTGGTAATCTGCAATCACATAAAAATCTGTAATATATACAGTGTATACATTCTGTCTGCTTCTTTGGACTTTTTTGTAAGGAAACATGACAGCTAATTTCTAATTAGAAATAACAATCTCAACAAACATAGCAACCGCATTTAATATTGCCATTAACTTTACAGAAAATACTCATTCACAATTAACCTTATCAGAACTGCCTAAATGAACACGTTTAGCCTTGAGAGCTATCTTTCATAAAGAGAATGAACAGTTGTTAGTTGCCTAAACAATATTTCTGTTTTGTCTGTTTATGATTTAAATTGTTTAAATAGTTTGAACATCTTCCCATATATTGTCACTGAGAGAGAAGGAGATACTAAGAAAAATTGAGATAGAACTTTCAGTGTGCATGTAATGTTTGACATTACACCTCAGAATCCCTCAGCTCACTGTATGCTGAGTATGCACATGCATACACACAAAACCACAGATATAAAACAATAAAAACAGTGTGATAGAGAACCTGTTACTTTGATATTTACTTATGGAAACAGAATAACAGTACGGATATTTATGTAATTTAGTCTTCAATTGGGTCTACAGTGAATAGTTGTGTATTATTATTTCTTACTACTTCCATGAATTTAAAAAATAATGATGACATATAAAGTCAACACACAAAGAAACAATTTTATCACTTAATAAAACTTATCCTCCAAAAGTTATTTTACCTCCACAGTTTTGCTTTTGTCTACTTCTGTTTTATCACTCTCAATTTTATTGTTTTTTTGAGTCTTTTCTTCACCAGGTTCTTCAGGTTTTTCATTTAGCTCTTCTTCTATGTCTACTGGGGTGGACAAACTGGCTTCTTCCAGCCATTCATGAGCTTTTTTCCTAGCCTGCCAAACAAAGAACCCAACCCCAAAGTTCAGTTTGAGAAGAGACTATGAGATGACATTCCTGAACATCAATTAAAAATACATTTAATTACTTCCTCTTTATACTCAGAAATTTGAATGTATCAAACCTCTGAGTGGCATTTAGTTAGGTGTACATTTAAGTAACTGTAGGGAGAAGCATTTTGGACTGGATAAAGATGGATCATCCAGGGATAATTCTTCTAAAGGTATAATATTCCTAACCAACACATACAGCTGGTGTTAATTCCAAAGTTAATATTTCAGTTTTATCATTCAAATTAATTTACACAGAATTTTTTCTTACACGGTTCCCCAAATAAGAAAATAAGAAGCGTGTATAAAAAAGAAAAAAAAATTGGAGAGGTAAGAGAGATGTATTAAATTCTTAAAGGAAAAATAAATATAAAATCTCTGTATCTTGAGCTGCTTTCCCTGACATGCAAATAGATCAAAGCTGAAGAGTCTTGAGGCTTTATACAACTTCAGACAACTGCTATGCTTAGTAGGAAATGAATGATGTCTCCTTTTTAACATGAAATCAAATTAAAACACATTAAGACCTAAGCCTAAGCTAGTTATCCATAGTCTATCTATGTAGCTAGAGAGATAAGCATTCATTTGAGCTTAAGACCAGCAAATGAATCAGCTTTAAAGGGACCTGATAGTACAAATGTTACTAGTTATGTGGCTAACTCCTAGACATCTCACTTTTAGAGCAAGAAAAATTATTCTTTACCAGACTTTTGTTCCCAGTATGTAAGATCAAATCTGCAGTTCTCATGAGCCCTGTTCTGCTGAGACACCCCTGGTTCAAGCCTTCTAACACTGGAAAGGGCTCGTCCAACTGCACTGCCTTACTCATCTCACTTCTGCGAAAGCTTTTCTATATTCAGCATTTTAGTCTCAGTCTTCTGTACTTCACTTTCTGAGCTGTCTGAAGTGAACTGGGTACTGCTCTGTGTCAGACTTCAGAAAAAAGCCCTCCTTCTTTGCCCAAGAAACTGAAGGCAGCTCAGTAATAGGTGCTAACCTTATTTAGCTTGTCAGGAGTAGCAGCAACATGCAATTCAAACAGCAGTTCTGTGAGCATGCTGACAAACTCTTCTCCTGTATCTGCTGCAAGAAATAACAAGACAGTTTTTGTTAGCATGTTACTGCTATAGTATTTTATATGATCAAGTACATCCAGTGAAATAGTTTCACCAAGTATTCCAGCACTTGAAAAATAGTGACAGTGACACAAGAAAGGAATGTGTGGAGGTGTGCATGTATATGCACCACAATTATTGATAACTGGGATATTCAATTGACTGTTCACCGTGGTTACTGTCTTATTTAACCTGATGTATGAAATTTTTGGTGTTAATGGCTTTCAAAATGCAGGTAAAGCCACTTTTCAAATATTCTCCTCATTATTTCATAAACAACTGAAATGAAGCTGCAGTGAAAAATACATGAAAGGGCTGCATAATCAAAGCGAGAGGAAACATTAGAGACAAGGGTATATGTGTGGCCTTCTGCTACTTGTACCAGAAAACAGTCATAGTTTCTGCAGTCATAGGAGGAAGGAAAGTGTTTCACAGATGAGTGGTTTGCTTTTGCAGGGGCAAATCTGCAGCACACTTTGGTTTGGTCTCTTTTTTTAAGGTGCTCACTGCCTTGGTTGTAGCCCATTCAAAATCCCTGTAAATGTTTTAAGGAGCAGGATAAGCAGTTGTGATTTACTGAAAAAAACAGAACTTCTGACCTTCAAAGAAAACATCACTTTGTGCAAGAAATAGAGCTTCTCCTGGGAGCTGGTTTCAAAAGGAACTACCTTCCACAGAAATTATGGAACAACAGACACCTCATGAATCCTCACTCCTAAGCAGGTAATACACTTTCTTGACTTCTATTTTGCACAACTCCATAGAGGTATGGGGTTTAAAGAACAACTAAGAGGGGAAAAAAACAGCACAAAAATTTGCCATACTAAGACTTTATGCTGAGTACTTGCTGTTCCCCTCAATGATAAACAATGAATTCTCTGTGAGAGGGATCAGGCAAGCTGAGTAAGCACTGCCAGAAAGAGCAGTCTGAGAAGAAATTACTCTCCTGTTAGAACATGCGGATATTAACACAGTTTTGCTAACTTTTCTGAAGGCTAAAGAAATCTTATCTCAGCATCTTGCAAAATGTAGGTTTTATGGGCAAAGTACCCCTGAGAAGATCAAGAGGATGTGGAAAAAATATCCTTTTATGTTTCTTTGTTTCCAAAATACAACAATATGGTGTTCAATGGCATAAGCCAGTCTTCAGTCAAGTCAAGGGGATTTTTGCTGTTAGCTCTAAGAGGTTTGGTATGGGTCTCACAGGCCTGGAGACATGAACCATGCTGCCTTTAAGCTGACTTCTTATCTTTCTGTTCTAACCTGTTTGGGGAACTGCTAACATTTCTGACCTGTTTAAGACACCTATTTTGCTCCTAACCAAAACACCCACCCATTTTATTGTAATTTTTGTGAGCTTGGCCCATTCACTTCAATGCTGTGCTGTGTCACAGTTACGGAAACGCTTATGCTGCTCTAACTTCCTTCTCACACTCCACATGCCACATCTTGTCAAGCAAAACCTACAAAGCACCTTTGCTACTATGTTTCAAAGTCACTTCCATTCAAAAAATTCAAGGTTCTTAAATGACTTTATGATACTCGAATCTTTTCCCCCAACTAGCAAGGGGGGTACAGAGTGAGGATGAAGTTGCTGAACAGAAAATAATTTCTAAGTACTTCAAAACTTTCAGATTATAGAATTTCTGTAAGAAAAGCTCAGTTATTAAAAAAGTTATTATTTTTCCATTTTTGCTTTCATTGATGATATAGCAAAAAAATTTAATATTTATTCGTTTGATCTTCCATATCTCGCACTTCGGTCACAATATAAATTCAAAATTAAGCACTGATCAGGTTCCAGAACTTTTAGAGTTAATTTTAGTAACTACCTTATGAAGACTATTAGGATATCAGAAATTACAGTTTGGACTGGATTGTTTTAAATTACTAGATAAAGAAGTAGCAATTATTCATATGGTTAAGTCTCTGTATTTCTAATTACCTCTTTGCGCCTGGACCACTTCATCCTCTAATTCCTTTGGAATAAAGATCTCTTTTATAGCAATTAAATCATTTTTCACAGTCTCCAATTGTTCTCCATCAAGTGTTGCTAAATGTGACTGAATCTGTAAAATAAAGGACAGTATTACTAAATGCTAATTTAGAGCCTGAATCCAAAATAGACTAAGAAATGGAAACTTCCATTATGTTAAAATCTTGTCTCTGAATCCCCAACTTAGACATATTTTTAGATCTTGTCAACAGAATTTGTTGAGTATCACAAAAATTACACTAGCCTTGCCAGATCATCAGGTCCCTTCCTTCCTCCAGAACATGAGTTTTGAACTATAAATCTATGGTTTAACTGCAAACTGTAATAGGCATTTTGGGATTGCCTGGATGAAGACAGCAGGCAAAAAGAGCACAGGCATAATGGCTAGTCTGAGCACTCATGGGAAGAGCTGGAAAACATTGCCTTCAAAATGCAGCCAAAATTATTGACAGTCTGTCTACCTGTTGTGAAGAATGTATTGGCAGGCCTTTGCATGTCTCAGCTATTTGCAAGTCCCTGCATATCTAACAGGATGGCACACCTAAGAGGGATGGAAACAGATGCTTTGAATCACTGTTTGTACTACAGTTACATGGTGTCAATTCCATGAGCAGAGCGTTCCTTCTGCCTATGGAAGCCAAGAGAAATGCCCTTCCTCCCCTTGATACAAATGTTTACCTTTATGTTTGTTTCAAGGGGCTTTTTTAAAGCTTGCTTGACAGACGCACACTCTACCTCAGTGCAAGGCTGGACACAGCTTTCTTACTGGTGCATCCTGTGTCCAGCTCCTGTGCTCAGGGTTAAACCCAAGATAAAGCTGTGACATTCGAGTCAGGTTGTGAAGGACTACATAAGGCTTTTTTCCTCCCTTTCTATAGCACTATCCATTTCAAGGGCTAACTGGGAACTTCTTTTAATGGAAACTTTTAAAATAAAAGCTTAAACACACGTCTTCAATACCTCTTGCACTCCTCCTGTGGCTTTAGGGCTGTTAGAAGTGGTCTCAAGTTTCTCTACAGTACTCTTTCTGTATTCTGCATCTATGTGCATCTGTGTGTGGTAAGTGGAACATTTATCTGAGTACAGGACTTGTTGACCCACACAGTTACCATCAATCCTGTTGGACTGAGTAGGACTATGCACGTGTCTAGGACATAAATGAAGTGCATCAGAAACCTCATGGTAAAGACCTGCACATGTCTGGCTTACCCTGTGGTATTTCACAGTAAAATAAAAATATTGTTGACACATGCAATTAACCTGAACTTGTTTACTTGTTTTCTTTGTATCTATCTATCTATCTATCTATCTATCTATCTATCTATCTATCTACCTATCTATCTATCTCATTCCTGTTTAGTGGCGGGGGGGTTTTGGCCATTTTTGGTTTTGTTTTTTGCTCCAAAAGCAGACCCTTGAACCTTACATATGTGGTTTGAACATATAGTTTTTCATCTGGATAACAAAAAATAAAAACAACATTTGACAGTATGCACCTAACTGTTATTAATATAAGCTTCTTTTATTTGTGAGAGCAAATAAAATATTTTAAAATATAAGTTGGTTATATTTTATTAAGAAGTACCCCACAGGGCAAAGAATGCTAATTACAATAACAAACAAAAAAGAAAACTTGTTTTAAAGAAATTTATTTATAAAACTGCTTCAGTATAAAAATATCACTGCTAGGAATCTACAAAATTCTATTAGTCCACTGTCAGTGATCTACTGATGTACTAACAGAGCAAATAAATTGCCATCTTCAGAGAGACATTTGTATACTTCCAGTAATAATATCTTGGTGTAGTTCTACATAACTTTAAAAACTAACACAATAAGAACTGAATAAGTAATCTGGAACTAATTTTAATTCACCAGCCTCCATGTATAGTAGGCTTGGAATTCCTGAATGTAAGTATCTGTACTAGATTTCAACCAAAAGATTTCAACCTCCTTGCAAATTCTGCAAGGAATTTCATGACATCTGCAGTGTCACAAGCTGTGTATGGCACACTACATATGGTCCTAACAAAAATACCTGTCAGTTATGAAGTCTGTTTTGAGTTAATCTTGTAGTTACATTTCAGATGTATTGAGTTCTAAAACCCAGGGCTAGCCCATAGGATCAATTCAGCTTTCTCTGAACTTGATGGAAAACTTACTGCTCATTCTATGCACATCTGCAGAATAAAATTAATGTAAAGATAAATTTTTTTACCAACCGTATTGATTTATGCTGTCTGCATACTGTACCTGAGCTTCACTTTCATTTGACAGGATTTCCAGAGCTTCAAGATGAGACAAACCTTGGAATTCATCAAAAAGTAGTCCATAATGTGCTGTTCTTTCAACTGTAACTTGCTGGGCTCGCCTCTGTTTCTCTTTTTCTTTGGCTTCTCTCAACAGCTGTAAATATATACATCATTCCATATTTTACTGATAGCACTGCGACAGATTTTATTACTATCTGCTTCTGTGTGTCTAGAAGTAGTAATAAAATTTGGGACTATATCACACCTGCAGAGCTAAAATTTTAGAGATGAAACAGCTAACTTCTTTTTTGATAATTTTCTCTGATAAAATATTTATATAGTATTCTAAGCAGAGTTTTCCCAATGGGCATTGCTAACCATCTCTCTTTAAAATACAATGAACAAAAAAAAATCTTGCTTATATTTTCAAAAGCAATGTCAGCTACAGATACTATATAATAAATTTCCCCACCCATTATAATGAAAGAGAAAGGACTATTTCATGTGCAGCCTTAAAGAGCCATGCAATTCTTTCTACACATCACAAAACGAGAAGAGTATTATTTTCAGGACCTATCCACCGACTTGCATAAATAATGCACCTACATAAATATTTTCTATAAAATATTTTTAGCAAATACTAAAGTCAGTTTTATGTGACAGTGGGACTGACAAAAGAGATTGATGACTTATACCAAAGTTGGGGCAGAACTACTCTCCATATACTTGGGTTTATTTTGGTGGGCTTTTAATACATTTCTATCAGTGTATAAGAAGGATAGGATAGGATAGGATAGGATAGGATAGGATAGGATAGGATAGGATAGGATAGGATAGGATAGGATAGGATAGGATAGGATAGGATATCCAATAGGATCTTCTCCTCCTTCCTTCTATTCCTGGACAAAGTGGCCTCTCACAAATTTCCTACAGTAAAGGTGGTAAATACATCTGAACTACATGTTAGGTCACATATAAGTCTCTGAATACAGGTGAATTCCCACCACTTATGCTATTCCACCATTCAAAATTCCTACAACATTGTCTTTAGCAATCCATTTAGTACAAAAGACTTAAAATCGACACTACAGTACATTTTTCCTCTGAAGTCTCCATCTTCAAAAGTTAACACAAAGTTTTATGAACAAATCACTGAAAAGCAATAGTGCAACCCCTGAGAACTGATTTATGCTGCATTCTGCCTCAGATTCTATGTGTAAATCCATGCATGTTGTTAAAGGAGACATTCTCAAAAGCTCATTTTAACCCTGTGGGCCTTAAAAAGAGTTAATTGCTTTTGATCTCCTATAACAGTATAAGTCTGTTAACTCTTCCAATGATGAATACTAAAGATGAAACATCTCATTAAAAGAAAAATACCTTACTCTTCTCTACAAGGAACTAAACATGCAGTAAACATAGCTTCTTTTCAATGTCTATTGTTTACCCTCCTTTCAGTGTCTGGAGAACTAAAATAATTTTGTACTGACAGCATTTATACTTCTGTTTTTATCACATCTCTGAGCTTTAAAACATATGAGTCACAACTGTGTAAGGATACCATTAAGTTAGATGGACACTCAGATACAACTTTTTACAGGTTTAATTCCTAATGAAACATATGTCATATTCCAGTATTACTGATTTCTAAGGAAAACAGTACAGTAATGTTTATCCTGGAAGATATCTATCTACAGCTGTTACCAAAACACCAACAATTTGATTTTGCCTCCAGAGTGTAATGATCTATCACCACCTATACTATCTTATTTAAATCAGCAATTGCATATATGATTATGAAGAAAAGATGATTTTACATTATTTTTTGTGGTTATATGAAGAAAAATAAAGTAGAGCAACTGTAAAGCCTAATATTTATTTTCATAAGCCCAGCCAGCATCTACTGCAATAAATAAAGCCTCTCCCTGAGGCATGTGAAATTCTGGAAAAAGAATGAAATTGCACTGACAGAGTAGTATTTAAATATATCCAACCTGAGATAGTGAGACTGTTCTTGCCATCAATGTTTTGGTTCTCTTAAATCCAGGATCGCTTTCTGCAAGGACATTCATGGTTGTCTTCCCAATAAATTCCAAAGCATCTAAGCCTCCAGATAATACACTTTTCCCCTGTATAAAATAATGCAATGTGGTTATTTTCTTCCCACTTTAGGCTAATACGAACTTTAAAAAGGAGTGCTTTTGTAGACACTGTCTTTGAACATTCAGGTCCCTATTTTGTATATTTTAACTAACAAGAGGATTGATGCATTTACTTTGTTCTGAATACGTTTTCTGACAGAAAAAAACCCTATACTATACCCTATAATATTTCCAGTTAACTGAACTACTTACACCACAGGAAATGTAACAATTGTTGTAAATTAAAAAAAAAAAAAAGAATATATCATAAAAAGGCTGAAGCACATCTCCTGTGAAAACAGTCTGAGAAAATTGGGGCTGTTCAGCCTGGAGAAGAGAATGCTCTGAGGATACCTTCCAGTAGCCTTCCAGTACCTAAATGGGGCCTATAGGAAGGCTTGAGAGGGATGCTTTGCAAGGGCAAGCAGCGTTTGGACAAAAGGGAATGGCTTTACTTTGAAAGAGGATAGATTTGGATTGGATATCAGGAAGACTATGAGGATGGTCAAGCACTGGAATAGGTTGCCCAGAGAGGTGGTGGATGCCCCACCCCTGGAAGTATTAAAGGCCAGGCTGGATCAGACTTTGAGCAACCTGGTTTAGTGGAAGGTGTCCAGCCCCAAGGCAGGGGCATAGGAACTAGATGATCTTTAAGTTCCCTTCTAATCCTAACTATTCTGTGTCTCTGTCGTTCTATGAATACCACTTTAATTTCAACCAATGGCATCTGGTTTGTAGGAACTTGTTTTAGACATGAATAATATGGAGCCAAGTCCATCACGAACAGAAGACTCTGCCTTACTGGATTTTTAAAATTTTAACACTTATGATGACTCTGGAACTGTCTGTTTAAATACATATGTTTTTCTGTGTCTTCATATTTTTATGTACACTGAAGAAGAAGTTTCACTGACTAAAGATTTCCATTTCAATCTGGATTATGTGTGTGTCAGATACTCAAATGCTGATGTAACCTGATATATAATGGAAAACCCTTCCAAAGTCTCAAGTGGCATTACAGGTGACTTACTGAGTCCTTAAGTGATTATTTTTGTGTCACACTGATCACTGTGGTATAGCAGCCTCTCCAGGCTGCCTACAAGCACATTTCTCTTATTTGCAAATTTTGTATAATGCTCAAGTAATCCTACTGGTAGCCAGCTCTCACAAGCCATATGATGCTCCAGGTTCTGTAGAAACAGTCTTAGGAATAATTTATAGGAATCTCCTTCTGTTCCCAAAATCTTTGATATTAGAGTGATGAGGCAGTCAGAGCCTCATCCAGAACTGGATATACAATAAAAAAGAACTGCCATTTCATAAAACTTGCTCAGTGGGGAATTAATCTTCTGTGCTTTCACAGCCAATGTTTAAAGTCTTCTTTAATTTCAAGTGAAACACCATACTTAAAGGTGTAAAAAAAGTTGGGGAAGAAGATGACACAAAAATTGATTTGGAAATGGTATAGTAGAGGATTTTGCAAAATCTGAAACTCAAAAAAAGCGAAAAGGATGAAGTTCAACACACAAAATATACAGATGATAGGAAAGAACTGTGAACGAAAGATTTTGCCTCACTAAGTTTGCAATCAGACCCCCTTCTGGGAAGGCTAATATGAAATGAGAGACTAGATAAAGAGGTGAAGGTAAAGGACAGGAACTAAAAATAGAGAGCTTAATAAAAGCCTTAAAATAAGCAAATGGAGTATTTTCTTATGTTATCTGCCTTCAAAAATGGTTACAAGTTCTATCACACTTTCTCTGAAAGGACTTAACTGTAAAAATAAAAAATCAGATGATGGTACAATTATAAAAAAGATTTTCCAAAAATTTGCAGAATTTTACATAGTTTTGGAGAAGAATGTATTTTTTTCACTGAAACTGGTGAAAACATAGTAACTGAGTTAGTTATGTTTGACTTTTTATTTTTTAATTAGACAGTTTAATTATTTTGTCATGGAAAAGACTCTAAACAGACTTACAAAAGAACTGTTTTTACAGAGACCTGTAACTTAAAAAACATGACCTACAGTGAAGTTGAACCTAAAAATAATGAAAAATAACTAGGGCAGAGAGATCAGCTAAAATGACTCACTGTGTTTTGTACAGCACTAGTGATAGCTGACAGCATGCCACGAGATCCAGATGAAGGAGAAGAAGGAATATTCTCAGAAGAGCTTTGGGCCAGAGAATCTTCTGCTTCTAACAAAAGAAAACAAGCAGGTTACAGCATAACTTCAACCCTGCAAGTCAAAAATTACAGTAAACTGGTTTCTGTGACCAAAATCTTAAAATTTTGTAAATGGAACTGATTTGGCAGGGTCAAAGAGTTTTGTTCAATTTCAGTGGACTTGAACTTACGAGTAACTGGTGTTTCAGCTGCAGGAGTCTCTGCTGTTTCCAGAGATGCTGAACTTCCACTATGAATTCTTAGGGTAGTTCCTGCTTTTTCCTTTACTGCTGTTATCCCATGACCTGTAGCAGAGGCATATTTTAGACTATATGATTTGAAAACTTATTACTAACAGTGCATAGTATTCTTATACTTCATGAATTATGACAAACAAAATATCTATTAAACTTACCTCAATTGCTTAATTTTCTCTAGGTTAATAATTCACTTCTTCTACTATATTCATATTAACAGAATATAAATTATAGAGCTGAAATATGACACAAATTATGCTGGATCTGAAAAGTAGAAGTTATTTCAGTGGCACACATAAGTTTAGTTCCCTGCTTTTCAAAATGCTATATATTCTATTGCAATCAGTTTAAATGGAGACTGCCAGTCCTCCTAAGGCTATAGAGTACGACCTCACGTAGTTTTCAGAATTCTAGAACAATTAACCCAAAGTTAATGGATTGTGTATGACTGCAAGACTGAGGCAAGGAATTTGTTCTTCAGTCCTCTGCATAGGTGTTATGTTTTTAGGAATACTGACTTCAGTCCTCAAAGTTATTTCAGGATTTAAGATCCTTTAAGTTTCTCATTTGAAGTAAAATTCTAAAGTGTCTCTCCCCAAAGCTACTATTTAAATACACTTTGTCAAGTCTCCTGATGTCAAATGACACAGGCAGAACTATTGCTCCAGTGGCAGGTGATCTCCTACAGAGATTTTACCACCTTTACATGATTCATATGCAGTGACTCCCTAGCCCTCTATTAAGATGGTCTACTTTAAAATAAAGTATAAATGTTGCTACCATTTCTACCTGAATATTTTTGACAGAACAGGATTGCCTTGCTGGTTTTCTACACAGAGTTTATTTACACTAGCAGATCACAGGGACTAGTGATATCCCACTATAGGATTGGGTAGACTGGCTGATAGTCAGTCAAAGCGAGGCAATATCTTCTTAATTTGCATCAGTAGTTGAAAAATGCTGCCCTTAAAAAAGACTACTCTAAAATTGTCTGCCTATTTTGCTTCTGGATATGTTCACAAGTATGTCCATGATATACTTCTCTCATTACAAGCAATCCACCTGTTAATCTTCCTTAGCTGGAAGTTTCTGTGCATCAGCTGAGGTGCAACAGGTGAACAACAAACCAGGTGAGCAACACAAAATTTCTTTCCAACACAAAATTAAATAGCTTCAGTGACAGGATTTGATTTTTATCTTGTACAGTACACTGTTAGTGCATCTTGCATGAAACTGATCACTTCTAGCAGTAGGACAATCCAGAGTGTTTCAAGTATCTGCCTAACAGCTTATGAAAAATGTTAATGACAATTTCGTACTTCTTTGGTTAAACTGAAGTGTAAATAGATAAATTATTTCAGAAAAGGCATTAATTCAGATGATCAGGCAGGTATCAAGACATCAAAGATGCAAAGGTATGCATAATGATTCATTAAGTGTTGTCCACAATTTCCCACAACTGTGTGCATTCTATTAGAGAAGTTCAAAGCATCTTTTCTGAATTACGTTAATTACAGCATAATAGCCTATCACTTGCCAGTGCTCTGCAGGATTCTGAATAAACATATACATCTATGTGTGTGTGTGCAGTCATACAAATATGCTTTTGAAGATCTGATTCAAGAAAGATGCAGCAAATCTAGTTGGAGTAGGAAAAAGGAAAGCTTAGATTTATGAATATTTATGAATATATATATTTATGAATAAATATACTCTAGAAAACACATGTGAAGCAGCACCTCTGAAAGATCACATAGAAGAAAACTGCAGTGTCTGGAGGTAAACATAAAGAACAGATATGCCCTATGGAACAGACCTGCAGAGACAAGGAATTTCATAGGCTGCACAAGGTCCCAATGTTTTACACTGTAACAGCCTAGGCAGATAAATGTTTTTACCTGTCTAAAGAAAATATGACCTTTATCTATTTTATCTTGTGTCTTACAAAAAACAGTAATGCATCCAACTGTGCGGGTCATACTAGGTTATGCACCACAATGTTTAAGTCATCGCTGGATGATCTCCTCACTTTTGCAAAGTCTGTTCCAATGCAGATACTGGAGAGCAGTGTACTGCATGGTCTAATCCCAGTCTCCCACATATTTTAATGAGCTGAATGAAAATATTAGTGTGGATAGATTCTGGAGTCATTTATTTAATCCCCATATTCCTGGGACTCAAATCACTATTAATTGTGCTTTTACACTAATACAATAGATACTGCATGTCCTTTCCATTGCTTCTACTCACAACCTTTTAAATGAGCAAGAATTTTATTCTTTTAATTGACTTAATCAATTTGACTTGGTAACAAAATACTATGGTCCTGCAGTCATATAAAAAATCCTATAAATATTGAGCAAAAATTTGAATTGCCTGCAAAAGTTGCACATCTTCAGATCAATTTCCCACTTTTTCCTGTTTTTTTTTTTATAGCCTTGAATTGGTTCCCATAGTTTGGCAGACAAGCTAACACATTTAAGAAGAGAAAGAACACAGTTGCTGTACTGATATTTACTGACCTACAAAAGGCAGCATTTTTGGGGCTGTGGTTACATGCACTAGAATAATAAGAAAATACTCCAAGTCAGCTAGGAGTGGCTTTGTTGAACTAAGCAATATGGCATGTACATTTGACTGCAGCAGCAAAACCAGATGAGATCAGAAGACCACAACTGAAGCAACCATTAGACACATATATGTGCACAAACAGGGCAGAAATGTCTGTTGCCTTGGAAATGAAAATGATTATTTGTCATTTCAAAAGGCACAGAAATAAAAGAGGTCATGGGAGAGAAGCCTACAATTTAAAGATGCATTCATTCTGTAACACTGGGTGTGCTAATGCAACTGAGCTGACACCTCTGACATGTCCATTTACTCTTCTGTAACAGCAGACAGAAGAGCTATGCAATGGGCATTGTTACTGTGAGCTTTTGGAAGAAAGCACTCCTTTTCCCCCTGTGTTGTTGCTTTTGTTTCTCTTGCCTCCATGATTCCTTGCCTTTCCATTGGCTGGCAATTTCCACAGAATATTATTGTTTGTGTTCCTAGCTGCGATCTTTCATTTGAAAAGGAAGGTTTTGCTAACACTGCCTAACAACATGACCTGCCTTTTGGTTTGCCTGATCTGCCCAAGGCCAGATTACAGCACCCAAAGCTTTAGTCAGATACATCCAACTTCACTGCAAGCTGTCTTATCTTCCATCTCCCAGCTTAGGAGCTTTGGATTCCCTGCAGAGCTCAGAGAGGCTAACAGACACCTCTGGAGGGCAGTTCACTATGTCTGAAATCCAAACCACTCTGTATAGGAATCACTGATCCCTTGTCCATCTAGTACTCACAGGCAACTGGACTCTCTGATTCAGTGGTACACATGGGGAGGAGTTTGAGATTTTGTCCCTGGCTACCACACCACCTTTGTAACCTGTGTCCTATCATGGGAGCGTATCTAATGAAGAACTGATCAAAATCTTGTCTAGAAAATTGAGTGAAGCCTCATCTAGCTCAAGCTAAAGATGAATACCAAGGCCTTAAATGAGCATCTTTCACCAGATGAGAAACTGAGGAACCTGAAACTGGCTGGAAGAGAATCACTCCACAACATGAAGTATAGAGATGTGGACAATCCAGCCATGCTCCTGTTTTGTACACTAAAAAGTGAGACCCCATTGTGCTCCCTTTTAGGCTATCCTATTGGCACTCTGTTCACTTCAAGCCTTCACAAAATTTCTCTTCCTTGCAGTTAAAACAAAAACAAAAAAACCCAGGCTAGATTCTTATAATATCTATGCTATCTTGTCTATAAATCAGGAATCATCTAGTAAATGAGACTAGATTCAGATCTCCTTATTGCAAGCATACAAGGTTTCAATAATAGCAATAAGCATAAAGGCTGTTAAACCATTTTATTGGTTCTCACTTTCTTCTAGACTATAAGCCCATGTTAAAAGACATAAAGAAAGTAAAAGAGACTGCCAACCCAAAATGCATGCACATTTCCTTCCGTCTGTTACTTCCATTTAGCATTCTTAAAAAGGAATAAGTGTAAAGAGTTTTGCTGCTACAGCAGCCAAAAAATGTTATTTACAAAACAGTTGTGACCACCATGTGATTCCAACCCAAAGTAGTTTTCCCTTAATCAGCGAATTTATGAAATAAAAAAAAAAGTCTGAGGAGATTAACTATCTTGTTTATGATCATAAAAAGTACAAGCATAACTAAAGTACAAACATAACACCCAGCCTTCTTTTTTTAATATTGTACTTTATTTTGCAACAGGGCAATAGTATCTATAGAGAATAGAAAAGACATTTGCAATGCCTTTTGAAAGTTTAATTTCACATTATCTGCAGCATTAGTTTTTCTGTTCCACAGAGAAGTCAACTTAAGCTATGTAATGCTGATTATTACACATACCCATGTGTAATAATATCCAAGCTCATGAACACAGTGACATCTAAAGTGACATTTTGTTCTGTCATACTGAGTGAGAAAAAGTGCTTTTCAGCATACTAGGGAGAAGTATGGGTGTCTGATGTTTTCATGTGCCATTCTCATAGTTGAGGAACTGGATGAGAATATACACAAGAACAAAATAATCAAGATAGCAGAACATTAATTACAAACAATACATTAGAAAGATGCATTACCCAGCCTCATAGTATGAATTTCAGGGATCATGTGAATCAAAGAGCTGGTTTATTTCTTTATTACTTTTACTGTGTGAATGTATTGACAGGTGCTAGTCTTAACAATGGTCCTAAAGGTAAAACAGCTTAAACTTACACAGAGTGAAGCATTTGTATACAGCATGACAGAGAACAGACTTTTCTTGGAAATGCAGCTCATTGAGCACCATAACTTCAGCACCTTATGAATGCCATACCTCATTCAAAACACCACAGCATATGAAAGGCAAGGCTTGCAGAAGGTAGTAGCTTTCATTAAACTAGCAGGTAGATTAGTTGGAATAAAAACCAAAAACCCACACTTTAAAGCATAGACGATATTTTAAAAATGCGTCACGAGCTGCCAGTACCAACTGAAAATATATTTTGCCTCACATAAGCCCTGGGGATAAAGGATTTGCTGTTACAGCTAAGCTAACCTAATGGCTTCTTGGTGCAGCTATGGGAGGTTCTACTCCTCCCCACGTTCCACACTTGTCCCTTCTGCTTGCCCCGAAACTGGTCTCAAAGAGTCGGTTCAAGGAACTGAAGAGGCAGAAAATGGATTTTTCTTTCCTCTAGAGTTATTATGTCAGTTTTGCTTCCTAAACTGGATTAGAGGGAACTCAGAGGATCATGAATGCTGGTACAGGGAGAAGGAAGAAACATACAAGGAAAAGACAGGTGAGGGACTACACATTTCAGTGGCTACTACGCATTAATTGATTTAGCTGCAATAGTCACCCTCTTGAGCAGGATAGCTTTATCAACATTGTCAAAAGACTGCATTGTGTAATGGCTGATTTACTAAAAACTACAACGGAAAAGAAAGACACTAAAATGGTGATAATTAGTACAAGTTGTTCCTCCATATCACAGTCAGCCTTCTCCCACCTCATTACTCCAGCAACTATTTCAGTGGTTCTGCTCCATTGTGGTTCCACAAGGAGGAACCGACTTTCTTGCATCTTTTGAAAACAAAAGAAATTTCTTCACCTCATTGATGAAGTTGATTCAAAGTTTGCTTAGTGTGACATCTAGTGTCAAGACCCCAAACATGGTTCAGGCAGTGACTGAAACTAATCCAAAGGCATTACAGATTCTGTTGTGTAGAGGAGTATCACATCTGTCTTGTCGTGGGGACCCCGATCCAAATAATGTCAAAATCAGTTCAAAGACAACAGATATTTTCTTTGGAATAAAAAACTACCACCAAAACAATCCCTGGCTGTATGTGCAGAGTTACTTAAAGGAGGATGAGATACAGATTATATGGAAACCGAGTTATTGCTGGGAACTAAAATCAGCTGTACTAAATAAATTATAGCCATGCATTAAAAATGCTCATGTGTTTGTTTGTGAATTCTCTATCAGTGTCTGAAGGATAATGAAACTGAAATCATTGGAACAACATTTTAACTCATTCTTAAATAGGTAGGAATGCAAGAAAAATTAATTACAGTAAGAAGAACTATTCACTGGAAAAACGTATCCAGGGATATGGCAGAGTCTCCATTGCTGGAGGTTTTCAAGATGTGACTGGACAACATGCTAGATAATCTCATCTAGATGCTAGATAATCTCATCTAGATGCATAAAGCTTTTCCCACAAAACCCCTGACTAAATGACTTCTCAAGGTACCGTCCAACCCTGGCTGGTCTACGATACTCTTTGTTAAAGGCAGAATGTATTTGTTTAAGCTTTTAATATGTTATTTAGTCCACCTCAAACTGTTTGTGCTATTTTTACAAAGTACAATTTTGAAGAAAAATATGAGGAATAGTAAATATTGGTCATATTTCACCAGACAAGCAGCTGTGTTGTACAGTATGATGACAGAACAACAGAAAAATCACAGATTGAAGGTGTTGCTACTAAGTCTTAACTCCAAGAAGGCAGTTTTACTTACAGCATTTGTTACACTGAAGGAATAGCAACTTTACAATGGACTGGTCCATAGCAAAGCTATTTTCTAGTGTGGAAGAGGAGATGAAATGTTGGTTGAACTAATCAGATATTAAATGGAGTAACTTGAAGGAGAATAATAAATATATAATAATAATAAAGCTTATAGAAATTCCCAATAGTTTTACTTTTTTTCCATATATCTCACCAGGGAATTATCATACTGAAGGAAGTATGTGGTCTATACAGTACCATATCCTGTCCATGACAGTGAGAGACAGTAAGTATTTCAGAGGATCAAGCATGAATTTTCATAATAAACAACTAGGAAATAAGCCTTCTGTATCAGGAATATAAAATATTACCTGGTGCATTGATTTCCTGTAATAAAGCTAAGACTAGCTATTTGGTCTTCCAAGTTACCTTGGGTTCACAAAACATGAAAGAACATAAACTTGATTTCTGCTTAATTCAAAGTCTAGTTTGTTAAATAAATTCACAAAGTTAGATTCAAAATTATTAGACAGTAACATGGAAACTCAACCTACCCTGATCCCAGGGTCAGGAAGTCTGTCTATGCTGCAGATTCCAGGAAATAGGAAAACAAGGGGAACTGCTGCTTTATATACATCTGGATTTAGGTGCTTTCCTAGTTGTTCTTGGTCACTGCCAGAACCTAAATAGTAGATGGGTCTTCAGTGTGAAACAGTGCAACTATTCTGATGTTGAATTAAAATTATTATAAAATTTTCCTTTTCCTTTTCTGCGTATGTGTACAATACATATGGATGCTCTTTTTTCAAGGCAACTTGACTTGTTCCAACTGTGCTTATTTTTAGACAATAATAATCCTAAAAATATTTATTCATGGTGATGACATGCCTATTCAAAACAGACATCACACGACCTTATCAAGTCAGACTGCCTACACAACAAACTTGTTCCACACACCCTAGAAACCCATTCTGAATGTAACTAGAAACGTTAATTGTTGTTGTCTGAAAGAAAATGTAGTTATGTACTCCTGACTGTGGATGTTACTGATAAAAAAGAGGACGAGGAAACTTCCCTCCTCTGAGAAACAGTCAGAAACCATTTACTGTCCATGAAACAGAGGAGAATTATTTAGCCTCATATGGGATCATAAAACCAGTATCTCTATTGAACTAATTTTTAGTAACAAGCAATTAATTTTAATTCCTAGGTTCATCTTTTGAAGGTGTTCTGTGGATCCTTTATGAGAACTGACTAGCTAATGGATTTTTTTGCTACAAAGCATTTCTGGTTTGTGAGAAATTATTTCCCACTAGTAACTACATAGTTCTATGCTTCAATTTTTGTCAGTGAGTCTTCAAAGAGCAATAATTAAGTTTTACCTGAAGTCTTCACAAGGACATTTTGCACTGACCTACTATTGGAAATGAGAGTATAGGGAGAGGGAGTACAGGGCCCATGATTTAATATATTGTTCTACTGTCTGAATCTAGTGTGACAGTGTGAATGTTTCACTGGGTGGCAAGGAAAGCTGGAATGATTTACCAGAAGTGAATTCATGTGTAGGCAGGAGTCAAACCTGGCATACAAACCACTAACACGCATGAGCATGAATCTGGGTTGCTTTGACTTGAGAAACCATAAGCCTTTGGCTGATAGCAATTGTATCGGATTATGGATCCTTTCTATGAAGAAGTCACAATCAAGTAATTCATTAACTTTACAAACAAGCCTAGCACCTTGTCCATAATTTGAATAATTAGGAAGGTCCATCTTCCTCTTTAAAAAAATCATGCTTCCCAAGCTTATCAAGGCAAAATTATCTATAAATCCTTAAGATGAAACACTAATCTATCTAATGACACATTAAAATTATTAATTATTTCCACACACTTTACCAACTGAACACTTACCCACTGTGGCAGAAGCTGATGACAGGAGAGACTTTCCCCAGGTACCCCAAGCTCCCCATCTACTTGCTTTAGATGAGGAGTCTGCAACCTATAGGAACAAAAAAGTTACTCCACTGTCTAAAAATCTTGTTCTCAAGAGGGAGGAGGAAACACAAAGAACCTATCGGGCAACAAAGTCTGGCATTTAATAGATGATGACAGATGGGTATTACATGCAGTTCAGACTTCTATGCACAAAAAAGCAGAAGCATAGTTCACATCATCTATTCCTGGAAGAGCCTTAAACTCCAGAGATGTCTTTATTGATGTCCTAAAATTTCTTCAGGTACCCAATCCTATAAGGCCATACAAGTTTATTAGGGCTAATATTAGGGAGAGGTAAGAACCTGTCTCCTTCCTGGGTTGGAGGCAGGAGCCAGAGTTGGAGGCTTCTCTTCCAAAGTCTCGTCACACGTGTAATTCAGTAGATGTGCAGAGGGAACTTCTAACAAATGAGTTCAATAAAAACACAGCCAGAGGAGGTAGTGCATACCTTTTATACTAATGGGTAGTGTTAAGCCATTGTCAGTATTCCATGTTTAAATCATGTTAAGAAACTGTTGTCTCAAGAAAGTGTCCACTAACATATCACCTCTACACAATGCAAGTTTCATTGCAACCAGACTTGAAAGACCAAATTAATATCATACTGGCAAAATGAAATGAAACTATTCCTAGTTTTCAAAAGCTTGGTGTTGCAATTTAATTTATCCCTATGTAGGTTTTCCGCATAACTTCCTAGGTTTTTGTGAAAAACAGGACATAGATTATATAAAATTCTGTCCTCACAATGCAAGGAGAGGAAGGATTTTACAAAAAAGAAAGTATTGCTTACTGGATTGCTTTGCTCATGCAGCGTTTCTTCCAATTCAGGTTCTGCATCAAGGCTTACAGTTTCAATGCACTCAGTGGGCATGTCTTCAGCTGTCTCTTCACTGGAAGGCAGGCCGGAAGGCAGGCTTTCAACGAGTTTTTCAGTCAAAGAGCTTTCATTAATGACTATGTCTCCTTCCTTTCTATTACTAACATTCTGAGTGACCTGTCCATGTTGATCTTGTGAAGACTCATGCAAGATCTCAGCTTCTACAAGGTGTGGTACGGATTCATGAGGCAATACCTCATTGCTGGGTATTTCCATTACTTCAGGTTTTTCTTCAGATGGGGTGCCATCAGATATGTCTTCAGACATTTTCAGTTCTGAATATAGAAAGTAAAGTCTTTTAGGTGCCATAAACATTTGAATGTTTATTATAAAATACACGGTGTTTACCATATGGTACTGCTGAAAAACAATACAGCCTTGGTGTAAGACCTCCTAAAGCATGGAGCCCTGTGGCACATGCCTCACACTGGCACTGGTATCAGTATAATACTGTAAATACTCCACTCACTCTGCAGCATCCCACTCAAACACAAAGAGCGGTGCTACTGTTTTCCAAAATATGGTTTAGTGAGAGTGAAAGAATATTAATTTGTCTAGAGAAGTCAAATGTAGGAGTTTCCACATGGTTAATTTCTATATTCACTACCAGGTGTGTATGAAAGACCATTGCAGAACAAAATAATCCGAGCTGCAGTAGCCAAGCAGCTCTTGCTCTCCCCTTCATCACTGAGACATACACAGGTTCCTACAGCCTGCTGACTGATAGAGGGGAGGATAACTCTCTGTACGTAAAACTGTGGTGACATTCACGTGCTCGAGAAAGGATATAATCTGTGAACATGACAGGACATGGGCCCTAGAGCCATTTCATAGACACAGCCATAGCATAGAGTCATTGCTCACACTGTTTCTGTATCACTTGTCCCAACGTCTTGTTCTTTGGGGAGTGTAATACTTCTCACCATCTCCTAAAATTCCAGCTGTGTGATTAAACTTCAATTTTGAAGCCAAGGTAAGCTTGTATGAGGTAGTTACTGATTTTTTTTTTTTTTGTAAGTTATGAACCAGTTTTCTCTTATTTATTCTTTATCATCCAATGTAATTTTGGAGGTATTTTCCACCATTGTGCAGTCATCAGGCTGAGGATGCTGATGGGCAAAGATAAAGCCATACAGTAAGCTCTGCAGCTGATTAAGGAGTGGCACTGCCAGAGTCCAAAAGGACTGCTGGTCTGTGATTACTAACTTATTTGTTGGTAACAACAGTATACTTGGCACTCAGAAGACAATCCTTGACAGAGAGCTTGCAAAATGTTGAGTTGCATGGCATAAAAAGACTTCTACAGTACTCTCTGCAGATGCTGCCTTTTCATTGACTCTCATATTAATTAAACATGGCTCAAAGGTTTGCATCTGTCAAGAGGAATGGAGATTCTATGAGAGACTAAAGAAAAGGGGGAAAAAAGGCAAAAAGCAAAACATAACTGGGATTTAGGAGAAATCTGCCTGAGAAGCATGTATTTAAATTAGTATATTTTATTAAAGTCTAAAGAACTGTATACATCTATAGCTTTAGTAGCCTGTTTATCTAATGTGAATGTAGATCACTCGTTTAAACAGTTCCAAGAGTAGCACTTTGCATCAGTGAACAAGAAACATAAGTAAAAAAGTAAGCACTTGCTACCACTTGTATTACTTCAGCTTACACTATACCTTAATTATCTTCAGAAACATTAATTCTGAAGTCAGAATCTGCATTTGACAGTTTTCCATTAAAAATACAGCAAATATTATAAAATGCTTTATTGTAGGGAAGTATTGTTATTGTTTTAACAGTACTCACTGCGTGATGGGCAGCATCACCAAAGGAAAATTTTTGTATTTGTAAATCAAAT
This sequence comes from Ploceus nigricollis, assembly GCA_013399945.1. Taxonomy (NCBI): domain Eukaryota; kingdom Metazoa; phylum Chordata; class Aves; order Passeriformes; family Ploceidae; genus Ploceus; species Ploceus nigricollis. The sequence goes on from VXBC01011969.1 coordinate 294,045, forward strand.
TCCATCATGAGATACGAGGATTCTTTATTAAAACCTGTAAAACCTTTACACACATACTTCATAATTTTGAATGGGCATTAGCTCTGAGTAAGCCCAGCACCTTTTAAAGGACCACACAGACGTGCACATGGATTTTTGCAGTACTGGGTCATCTTTGGGTACTACTCGGGCCACAGTCCCTGCTGAAACTTCCTTCCAGGAGCACGGCACGTAACAGCAAATCACCGCGTCTGTCAGAACACACGAGCCGTGCTGCACCTGGGGACACCGTCATTCAACCTTTCATCCGTGAGTCTGTCCTGATCCAAATCAACTCGGACAGCTCCGCCCAAAGGGAATTACTCTACGGGGAGTTCGTGAGGGAGATGCTAAAGCCAGCCCGGACCGGTGGCGGGGAAGTGCCCGGCCCGCACCGACCAGCCGCGCTGAGGGGGCCGGCGGTGGCGGCACCTGCCGAGCGTCCGTCTGAGGCGTTTCATCTCCCCAAGAAAGCAAAGCCCAGCTGCTGCCGGGCGCCTTCGGGCACGAATCACCGTCCCCGTGCGGGAAGGAGGAATAACTTTTTGGTGACGGCACCTTGCTCCCCTCTCGCTCGACGCCCGCTCTCGCTTCTCCTCCGCGGGCCGTTGCGGGCACGGCGAGCACAGGTGAACCTCCCCCGGCGCCCGCCGCCGGCAGCTCCCCATGCCCCGCTGCCCTCTGCCCCCTGCCCCAGGCGGGACAGGAGCAGCCGGGGCGCCGCTCCCGCAAGCCCGCAGCGGCCACAACTTCCCGCTTCTCCTTTTCTTTTTTCCCCTTTNAGCGCGGGGAGCCGCCCCGGCCGCCATGCCCCCCCTCCGGGCTCTCGGCGCAGGGCGCAGGGGACGCGGCGGGGGCCAGCGGGNTTCGAAATTCCCCTCTGGGACAGAGCTGTGTGGCGCAACCAGTGTCAAAAGCGGCAGAAAATGCAGAAACCACCGTGCTCCTTACCGCTCAGCAGTGCCCCGACCNTATCGGGATCAACGAGTCCAACTTCTGGCCCTGTTGCAGGACACCCCAGGAATCTTGCCACATGCCCGAGAGCGTTGTCTCCAAACGTTTCTTGGACTCGGACAAGCTTGGTGCTGTGGCTACTTCTCTGGTTCAGTGAAGCCGGTTCAGTGCTCAACCATCCTCTGAGAGAAAAAGTCCAAATTAATCTAATTGCTGAGCTGGGATAATTTTTTTTTTTTTTTTAGAAAGTCTAATCCTTCCTCCAAGTGAGCAGTTACTGACCGGTGGGGTTGTGGAATTGAACCGAGATGTAGCTTTTCAGATACCGCTTGGCACCTCCGTAATCGCTGTGTTTACAGGAAATGCCCCTGACAGAAGCCGGCGGTGCGTGCATACATTTCCAGTCAGTTGAAACACTTGGTTGAGCAAAGGGGTTTCAGGCTGTTCCCAACAGCCTGTGGCTCTTGTTTCTGTGTAATTCCTCATACCTGTTCCTCTTTTTGCCCCCTCATTTTAAGGCAAAGCATGCCCTTTACAGTGGTGAAAGGCAATATAGCATCATTTCTGTCACTAGTCTGCCAACGAGAGAAGTTACTTTTGACACAGGAGGCAAACCAGCACATTGTGAGCCACTGAGGAGAGCTACTCCAAGAGGTCAAAAAATTCTGAGAAGTGTGTTTTACAAATACCGATCATGCTGTGTGACTTTACCAGGCATAAGTCTCTGAAGTTTCTCATTAAGGTAGCTGGTAACAGACCAAACGTTTGTAGCCCTACATAATAAGTTTGTTTTGAAGATCTTTCAGTGAGAATTTAAGTGTCAGGAATGCTGGGTAATTTATTAATGTTAGATATATGTATTGAAAATGAAATCTAGAGTGGCCTAGGGATTTCCTTCTGCTTTTCAGTGGAGCTTGTGGAAGAATAAGAGCAGGATCTCAGGAGGAATCATGGCAGCTGGAGTTTAACCCATGACAGATAATAATTTTGACTATAATGTGGATCTTGCACTGTCAGTTTTGCAGATTCTTTACATAACCATGCATGTCATAGAACTGCAAGAAATTATTAATGACATTGTTAATCACTGTTGTAACACAAAGTTACCACCTAAGGGTGAAATTAACATTATATGTACATGAATCTGGATGTCTGTCTGTTTGGATATAAGGATGCGTACATTTTGTAAGCTCCTAAACTACTTTTTTGAATTTAAGACTTTTACACTTGGCATTTTCTAATTTTTTTCTCATTTAATTTTCAGTCACTAATTTAACTTGTATTTTTTTCACTATGGTAATATTGCAAATGGTTTTGGAATAAACAAGCATTAGAGATTGAACATTTCCACTCATCTTAGGTTTCACTGATGTTTGTCATCATCTTTCTAATGGGTTTCAGAAAAGATACTTGCCTTTTAATAAATAGATAAATATAAATAAAGGCAAAAAGACATTTGGCTACATTTAACAGAACATGGAAGTATGCATGACATTCATGGACTGTATTAATCTACTTCCAGTGATTGCACTGGTAAATCTAATTGGTAAATCTGAAGGGTTAATGGCATCCACTTGATGGTAATATGCTTATTTTGCTGTTTAAGATATTGTTCATCTGTCTTTATAGTACATAGGCATACAAACAATGCCAGTGGCAGCTCATACTGTCACTGAATTTAAGAGATCCTCTGCAATAAGAGTCTATACCTTACAGCAGTTCATACACAGTACCAGTTGTACAGCTGGTTCTGTATTCAGTAGAGCAATATGTAGCCTATGTTCAAGCAGTTCAGCTGTTACATTACAAAACAGGAATGAATATTTGGTAGAAGCAAGGTATTAGGATGACCTTAGGATTTTATCTCATCCTAAGGATGGATAGCAAAGTCTTTCCAGCTAAGAGCAGGCAATGGGGAGGTTTTTATGCAACATCATTATAAGATTTGGAAATCTGCTGTGAATAGTCTTGTCTGAATTGACAGAAATGGAGAATGAATTATAAAATCATAGAGTACTATTGTAAGACTCATCAGCATTATAGCAGTGAATTTTTCATATTCTGTTGCTTACTACCTGTCCTATCTTTCAATTTCATTTTTGGATGACCTCTTTTCATTTGAGGCTGAGAAATTAAATATAATCTACAGAATAAGCCACAATTTGAGAAAGTAATTTTTTATATTATTTCCTCTGCTTCCTGAATCATTGAAATATTAAATCATGAATGTGTTATGATATGCTAACCCGGAAATGTAGGTTATAGTGTGGCAGTTGTGTATTTAGATCTCAGCTATGGTGGAATTTCTGACCAACATTATGCAGAAATAAAGAGAGACTGGTTTATGTGTCTTTGCCAGGACAATAGCCCTGTGTTTGGGCATTCAGTATCAAAGTCACTGCTCTGTTTTAATTTAAAAAAAACAAACAAACAAACCAAACTCCACTCAATGTTTCCATGTTCACTGTTTAACCCACTGACAGCACTGCTGGAGAAGGAGAGGGATTATTATTCCATTCCCATTAAATGGAAATTAAACTAAGACAAATGGTACTTTTATAAACCAGCCTTGATAAGAGTCTGACAACTAAATTGGTATAGTAAAATGGACAAAAAATTACAGTAATGCATAGACACTTAGATCATTATTAAGTTCAGATAGGAAGGTGTTTGAATTTCTTATTCAAAAGAAGTACTTATTTTCATATTAATTTAATGAAGGTAGAAAGTTGGTTAAAAGATTCATTTTTCTCCTGTTTAATATATTGCAAACATAAAGCCACAAAGTTCAATAATAATAGAGTAGTAGGGATATTACAGTAATGTTGTATTACATATACATCTGGGGAAAAGCAAATGCCATTTCACAAGCTGCCAGTAGATGGCACAAACACGTATATAAAAATTTGGGTGTTCCTAAGTATTGTTACTCAGTAGGATAGAGTTACAGGAAGTTTTCTTTTTGTTTTCCTGAGAACATTTTCTGCTTTTTCGGACAGCAGGGATTTCTGGTGAGAAAGTTTTAATTTTGTTGACTTTGTGCTGTTGCTAGTTAGCTGGAATTGTTTTATATTCTCTATCTTATTTGAAAATGAGCCTTGTTCTCCATAGCAAGTGTACGGTGTTCTTTCAAGTGTATGGGTAAGCAACGATGGTGAAGTTGCTTGTGTTCGGAATATTTATCCAGAAAAACTGTGCAAGTAGGAGTCTCTTTTTATTAGCACTACACCCATAGTTAAGGGGGGCAGAGTGATGGCAGTAGTTTTTCTGCAGTTTTCTACAGTTCAGGAACTGGGTCTAACCTGATCATGTGTTTGTGTTTCATCCTTGTGAAAGGCATGTTTGTAACGTTAGAGTTTTTTGCTATGTTGGTAACTTGTGAGGTGCATGCCTTAATACTGAACTGTCTTAGCTAAATGTATTCTGTATATTTCTTATATGGAAGTTTAGTCCTTTTATACCAGTTTTATATTGGAAAAACTCTTAAAGCCTCATTTTTTTATCTCTCCCCTTGCTCTTTAAACAACAGGATGCTTTCTTGCTATGCTCTTGGCTTGCCTACCCTCCTGGATTGCTTTTCTTGATTAAGCTTTTTTTATCACGTTTGAAGACATGAGGATACTTCTGAATTAAAAGTGATATGACTATGAAGGATAATTTCTACAGTATTAGCCTTCAAATCACAGGTTATATGTTATAAAAGTTTTTACTTGTGTTGCTTCATATGATATTCTAAAAAAATTTCGAAGGTACTCATAAATAATTTGGCTGAATGCTAGGATATATGAAAGAGAAAGGAAATAAAACACATGTAGAAGAATCTTATCCTTTTTTCAGCTAGTCCATGGATATTGCAGAAATTTTATCTGAAGAAGGAATAATGATTTAAAGGTAGATTTTTTTTCAGATTTCTCTTGAAGCTACATATTTTGGTTAATTATAAACACATTAGTAGAGTTGCCCAAACAATCAGAAGAACAGGACTGAATATGTCCAAGTCCCTTTGGAGGGCTGTGATGCATATAATTTTTCCAAATGAGAATTTGGAAAAAGGTTGGAAAAGTTTTGCCATATTACTCCGCTATTTCTAGACGATTTCTAAGCTTAGTTTCATGAATTTTTACAAAAGAACTCAGTGGACTTTTTTTTTCTTTTTTTTTCTTTTTTCTTTTCTTTTTTTTTTCTTTTTATTTTGTTAGATCAAATAGAACATGTATTTTGCCCTAGTAATTCTGAGAAAGCCTGTGGAATGGTTAATGGTGCAGTGAATGTAGTCCTTGAAGTTCTAAATCAGTCTGTGAGGTGATAGCTACTGTCTCATTGTAGAGTCATTAGAAATATATAAACTCAGAATTTAACCCCTTCAATATCAAGTGAAAGTTGAAGGCCAGTGCAGTCATTAAGAAATACTATGGGAAACTTCAGGCAACACTATGATTTAAAATTAATGGGAGGGAAGGGGAAAGAAGAGGAAATAAAAAGATATTAGAAATCTGGAAAACAACTTTAAATAAGATTTACACATGTAAAAGTGTTAACCAAGTTCTTAGCAGTTCCTCTTTTAGAGGGGCAGTCTAATGGATTTATGCAATACCTAAAAGGAGATTTAAGACAGTATTCTCAATGGCTGACTTAAACAAAGGGAGGCTGGCTATCCTAAACTCCTACATTCAGAAAGAAAAAGTGACCTCTAATAGGGAAAACCAAAACAAAGACACAGTTATGATTTTTTCCCTTTAAAGTCTGTTTAAATAAACCTCTCTTTCACAACAGAGATGTTTGAGGTCAGTGTCCTTAAATCAGGGCTGGATTTTGTGTACAGAGGTTCTACAACTGATATATTTTTGTGTAGCGTGCAAATATTCGCAGTGTGTGTCTGGTGTTCTCTTTGTACACATGTCAAACAAGACGTGAGCACCCCACTTTCAGAGTCTAAATTCAGGAAATGCTTAAGCTCAGACAAGAAGTGAACCCTTCTGTGGACTTTCCCAAGGCATAAATATAGATCATTCTACCCTCACCCCCATTTCCCCAGTTAAAAGAAGCACTGATGATCCAATCTCAGCTATCTAAAGACATTCAGCTTTTGATTCAGGCTCTTGAAACTCCATCCTGTTTCAGTCCAAGTGTTGCTGTCAAAAGTCCATTTTTAAATTATGTCTCTGAGCCCAGTTCACATCACTTAAGGGAGAATCTGAGGAGACGATGACGTGTTGACGCCAGTGATTGTACTTTCTAATCAAAGTGTATTACACAGTTTAGGAAGCCTTCATAACACATTGTATCACAGCAGTAATTCTGTAAGTAAGCAGCAAATTTTAGACACCTATGAAATCAGACATGTTTTGTAAAAAACTGACTCATTATTTGTTAAATACACCATATTTGCCAAATAAAAAATTCAGTGGTCTTTTAATAAAGAATGTCTCTCCTGAATGATTGTAGAAAATCATTGCTTTTTGAATCAAACAGAGAATGAGAAATTGGAACCTTAAAAGAATCTCTCTCTGATGGTTCCTGCACAGCTACTTAATAATACAATCTGGTTTTTGCTTGTGTTTCTTTGTTTTCCGCAGGATTAGAACAAAGATGGACAGTTAAGAAAAGTATTGAGCACCTCCAAGGAAACAGGAAACAGTATGACACAAAATACGAGCTTTCTCAGAAACGTTTTTTTTTACAAATGTCTGTTTGCATTAACTGTTTGGAACCATGTCAGCCTGTCTGTGGAAGATGAACTCTTTACATCTATTTCTAACAATTTTCCAGAAGATGATTCTAACCAAAAAATAAAGAGCCTGCCACTCTTCTATGCAAACAGTAATCAGTCCAAAGCTGATTTGGATGGGGTTGTGATACAAAATACTACAGAAAGCCTGTCACTGTCAGAAATCACAAATGCCGATGTAAAAGAATTGATAACTTTGTTATCTAATTTCAGACAAGGATCCAGGTTGCAAAATCTGACACTGACAAATGTGTCAGTGGATTGGAATGCTCTTATGGAAATTTTTCAGACTGTATGGCACTCATCCATTGAATACTTCAATATTAACAATGTAACACAACTGTCAAACATTGAAAGTTACAACTTTGACTATTCAGGTACTTCTATGAAATCATTGACAATGAAGAAAGTTATAATCACAGACATGTACTTCACACAGGATGACCTATACAAAATATTTGCAGACATGAATATTGCAGACATGACAATAGCTGATTCAGAGATGATTCATATGCTTTGTCCTTCATCTAAGAGTCCCTTTAGGTACCTAAATTTTTTAAAGAATGATTTAACAGATTTGCTTTTTCAAAAATGTGACAACCTACTTCAGCTGGAGACCTTAATCTTGCAGAAGAATAAATTTGAGAGCCTTCGCCAAGTAAGCTTCATGACCAGCCACATGAAATCACTGAAATACCTGGACATGAGCAACAACCTGCTGCGCCACAACGGAGCTGACGTGCAATGCCAGTGGGCTGAGTCTCTGACAGAGTTGGACCTGTCCTTCAACCAGCTGGCAGATGCTGTGTTTGAGTGCTTGCCAGTCAACGTCAAAAAACTCAGCCTACAAAACAATCAGATCAGCAATGTCCCCAGGGGGGTGGCGGAGCTGAAATCCTTGGAAGAGCTGAACCTGGCATCGAACAGGCTGGCCGACCTGCCGGGGTGCAGTGGCTTTACGTCCCTGCAGTTCCTGAACATAGAGATGAATTCAATCCTCACCCCATCTGCTGACTTCTTCCAGAGCTGCCCAAGGGTCAGGGAGCTGCAGGCCGGGCACAACCCGTTCAAGTGTTCCTGTGAACTGCAAGCCTTTATCCGCCTGGAGAGGCGGTCAGGGGGGAAGCTGTTTGGCTGGCCGGCGGCGTACGTGTGCGAGTACCCAGAAGGCTTGCGAGGAACGGAGCTCAAGGACTTCCACCTGAGCCTGCTGGCCTGCAACACGACGCTCCTGCTTGTGACAGCTCTGCTGCTGACGCTGCTGCTGGTGGCTGTGGTGGCCTTTCTGTGCATCTACCTGGATGTGCCGTGGTACGTGCGGATGACGTGGCAGTGGACGCAGACGAAGCGCAGAGCTTGGCACAACCCCCCCGGAGATCAGGGGGCCGTTCTGCAATTCCACGCGTTCATTTCCTACAGCGAGCGCGATTCGCTGTGGGTGAAGAACGAGCTGATCCCGAACCTGGAGAAGGGGGAGGGCTGCGTACAACTGTGCCAGCACGAGAGAAACTTTATCCCCGGCAAGAGCATTGTGGAGAACATCATTAACTGCATTGAGAAGAGCTACAAGTCGATCTTTGTGTTGTCTCCCAACTTTGTGCAGAGTGAGTGGTGTCACTATGAGCTGTACTTTGCCCATCACAAGTTATTCAGTGAGAATTCCAACAGCTTAATCCTCATTTTGCTGGAGCCAATCCCTCCGTACCTTATCCCTGCCAGGTATCACAAGCTGAAAGCTCTCATGGCAAAGCGCACCTACATGGAGTGGCCGAAGGAGAGGAGCAAGCGTGCCTTATTCTGGGCTAACCTCAGGGCAGCCATTAACATTAACCTGCCAAAAGCTGATGAAAACCTGTTTGAGGAAACAGATTAAGAATCTTTCTATTGGGGTTTCACCTGTTTTTTTCTTAGTGAAATAATAAATATTATTTCCATTCATTGTAAATGTATTTAACTTTTTGTTACACAATCTTATTTCTAACTAGTTTTCTGGGTTGCCTCCTAACTGTAGTCAAAATTCAATTCACCTTATTGCAAACCTCTTGAGACAGAAAATTGCAAATGAATTTGAATGTGGATTTTGAAATAAGTCTTGAAATATTGTAGTGAGTTTTTCTCAGCAGAATAAAATCTGGAGCAGTTAGTACAGTCATGTGGAAGAATGCTTCAGCTGCTGGATAGTTTGCAGAGCTGCTTTAATCACAAAATTTAGACAGCTTTGTCAAAGGAGATCTTTTGCTAAAATTGGTTCATGTGAAAGAAAATTAAGGATCCTGAGAAGGTGCCTGAAGTCCAGAGCTCAAAATGGTTGCCAAATAGTCTTTGCTCAGATTTGGTGGATAAAAGGATAGGACCCAGATACAGAAGTTTGTGAACTTCGAACTTGCCAAAAACAAGGATTGAGCAAGGAAGAAAAGTTTTGAGTTTTTTTTTCTCAAGAAAAAAACGGTGAGGCACTTCACTTTTTAGGCTGGCATTACAGCAAGGGAGAAGCAGTGAATTGACAGAGCTCTAATACCCATAGAGTCCTGGTACCATTTTGATCCTGAGAGATACCTTGACCAGAGGGGGTGGGAGGGCATCTGCAGTAACAGAACTGCCTTCGTCATATTGTCTATGTTTTGAGAAACTCCTGACATCTCTAAATCATGCTTTTTTCCCCCTAGTTTTCTACTTTTTGTCTTCTCATCCATATATCTTACTTTATGCTTATTATTAAAATAATCTGTCCTTTTCTGCTGAAACAGTATCTCTTGTAGCATGGCTATGACTCGTGGTCAGAAAGTCAATAACCAGTCAGAGCCTGAAAAAATTTCCCAGGTCTTGAGACAGCAGGTAATTTAATGGTTTATTCACTGAGTTAGAAAAACAAACTACATTTACAATATTTGCTTTCCTTTACAGAAATATAGCAGGCCCCTCTGTCTGTACGTATACCGTTTTAGCTTCAAGAAAGCATGGCTGGGCTCAGGCAAACATTCACAACTGCTGAAGATGATGACAGCAAACTTCCTCTTTGCCCCAACAAGGAAGGATTGTTTGAAATACCAGAGCTAGATGACCATCAAGCAGGGAGTTTCCCTTCAAAAATGTTTTTCAACATGTATTTGAGAGGAAAAGGGATGTTACGATGAAATCCTCATGTAGCATAGAATGTTTACATTTTATCTTATTTCTGTCTTCCATTACTAGCAGAAGTTTTTAATTTTGATGCTTCTTTTTGCCTGAGGTCTAAGTAGGCTGAGATTTCTTGACCTGAAGCCTTGAACTGTGAGTGACTGTTTATGACCTGTAGAAGAAAGGTAAAATTGAACACCTTTAGCTCTCTCATCCCACTTAGCCTCAAAATTAATATAACACACCTGTTACCAAATTGCAGACATTTCATTCAGGACCGTGGAAATAAATGCTCTCTCTGCTTCCTCCTCCCCCTCCCACTACTGCTTCAGTGTGTGACTCATTTAATCCTTTGAAAACTGAAGATGATCAGACAGCTTGTTTTGCGTATCCCTTTCTCACAGCCAGGGACAGCTGGATTATGTGGTGCCTTGCTTGAAAATTTTCTTCAAAAGCCTCAGAGTTTTAGGCCAGTAACTCTTGAAACCTCTGCAATACAATTAATATCCCCTTGTTGTGTGTAACCTTAAGAACTCATCTGGCTTCTTCTGTTGGCTGGAAGACAGAGAAACCCTCTGAAAGTCAGAAAGTTTCCAAGAAACCTTCCTGTTACTCATGTGGGAGCCATTACCATTACCAGAAATTAAGGAGTGGAAGGTTTTAACCAGACAAGCAAGGTTTGTTTGCCACTTTGGAAAGAACTTGGAACTATGTGACCTCAGGGAATATAGCTGATATTATGTTAAGCAGACGTATATAATTACAGTTCTCTGGTATTACAGGTTTCTGGATTCCAAAATCCTTGAGTGAATAAATTGGAAAGAGTGGCTTTTAATAAGCATGGGCATCAATTAAAACTTGTACTTTGGAACCAGAAGCCCACATACTATTATCTTTTTTTTTCCATTTGTGCCAAATAATTGATTAAACAGCTAAACGTGCAATGAATCTTTAGAGCTAATTTCTCTGATTCCACAAGAGAGAATGAGTTTCTCAAGTGTTATTAGAATATTTCAAAAAATTATCTCAGTCTCTGTCATACTCTCAACCCTTTCTATAAAACCAGCTTTAATCCAAAAACCCAAGATTTTTTTCCGCGTTCATGGGCCATGCATAGTCTCACGGCACATGAGCCAGTTTATCTGCACAGTTTTGGAAGGGACTAACCGTTTCTGTGCAGCCTGGTGATGTGTGCTTGCATTTGGTACTGCACTGAAATGTCTAACTGCTGCTGCACTCCAGTTATCAGGAAAAGGGAGTGTGTAAATGTGTTCTGATACTGTATCAGAGCAGATTCCTGGCATTTGATTAGTCATCTTGGTGATTAGCAGGAATGCTATTTTTACATACATAAAAATATCAACATACAAAACTGATAACATGGGAGTTAAACACCCTCCAAAACCTAAAAATTGTGCAGAATGAAATGAAAGTGTAAAAGCGGAAATGTTTTTATGTATATTTAAGTAGCATGTAGTATAAAGCTCATGAACTGGCAGACCTTGTTGAGAGGGCTTTCAACTAGGTCTGAAGGGGCAAGAGGATGCATCTGGGTTGTCTGGAAGCAGGCCCAAGGGTGGTAAGCCTGAGGTAGGAGAGAAATCAGTAGCCCAGCTGAGGTGCAAGTATACCAATGCACGCAGCATGGGTAACGAACAGGAAGAGCTGGAGGCGATGGTGCAACAGCAGAACTGTGATGTACTCGCCATCACAGAAACGTGGTGGGATGACTCACATAGTTGGAGCACTGCCCTGGATCTCTACAAGCCCTTCAGGAGAGACAGGAAAGGGAGAAGAGGTGGAGGGATGGCCCTTTATATTAAGGACATTTTTGGCGCCATAGGTATTGAACTTATGAAGATGGAGTTGAATGCCTGGGGGTAAGAATTAAGGGGAAGGCCAACAAGGCTGACATCCTACTGGGAGTCTGTTGTCATCCCCCCAGCCAGGAAGAAGATGTGGACAACTTATTCTATAAGCAGCTAGATACTGTTTCAGGATCATCAGCCCTTGTTCTTGTAGGTGACTTCAACCTACCAGACATCTGCTGGGAACTTAATACAGCAGAAAAAATGCAGTCCAGAAAATTTTTAGGGTGTATGGAGGACAACTTTTTTCTCGCAGCTGGTGGGTGGGCCCACCACGGGAGGGACTACGTTACACCTGCTGTTTTCAAATAGAGATGGGCTGGTGGGAGATGTGGGGGCTGGAGGCCACTTGGGGCAGAGTGATCATGAAATTACAGAGTTCTCATATTTGGTGAAATGAGGAGGAACACCAATAAGACTCTTACATTGGACTTCCAGAGGGCAGATTTCGGCCTATTTAGGAGACTTATTCAGAGAGCTCCTTGGGAAGAAGCCCTTAAAAGCAAAGGAGTCCAGGAAAGGTGGGTGTGCTTCAAAACACAGATCTTGAGGGCACAGGAACAGTCCCTGTGTGCCGAAAGACGAGCTGACGAGGCAAATGTTCAGCCTGGATGGGCAAAGAGGTTTTGAAGGAACTTAGGAGTAAAAGGAGGATGTATCATCTTTGGAAGGAGGGTCAGGTCTCTCAGAAAGTATTTCAGGGGGTTGCTAGAGCATGTAGGAAAAAAATTAGGGAGGCCAAAGCTCAGTTTGAACTTAAAATGGCGACTTCTGTAAAGGATAATAAA
>VXBC01011969.1:307402-346718 GCA_013399945.1 Ploceus nigricollis
GAGGGGCTCGGAACACAAGCCCTGTGAGGAACAGCTGAGGGAGCTGGGGGTGTTTAGCCTGGAGAAAAGGAGACTCAGAGGTGACCTTATCACTCTCTACAACTTCCTGAAAGGTGGTTGTAGTCAGGTGGGAGTTGGTCTCTTTCTCCAGGCAGCAGCTGACAGAATGAGAGGACACAGTCTCAAGCTGTGCCAAGGGGAATATAGGTTGGATATTGGGAAAAAGTTTTTCACAGAAAGAGTGATAAAGTACTGCAATGGTCTGCCTGGGGAGGTGGTGGAGTCACCATCCCTGGATGTGTTTAAAAAAAGACTGGATGTGGCACTCGGTGCCATGGTTTAGTTGAGGTGTCAGGGAACGGGTTGGACTCGACGATCTTGAAGGTCTCTTCCAACCTTGTGATTCTGTGATAAAGGAAACTGAGCTATGGCAGAAAGGCAGACTCGACACAATGTGAGTTGCCTGCTGAGAGCTCAGCTCTTCTTTAGCTTTAGAAATGTTACAAAACATCTTCACTGAACTTTAGCTGCAAAGAGTTAGAGGAAGGAAAGGCACTCAAGGGAAAATAATGGGACTCTGTGGGAGATTCTGCTGAGAGGCAGGTTCAAAACCTCTGTGAAACCCATGTTTTTACTCAAATCTTTGGTTAGTCTGTTTTTTCTTTTGGAAATATTTGCTATATTGAGATTGACTATAATGCTCATTCGTAGTCACTGTTTTGTCAGGGGAAAACAGTATTTATAATCAATAAGTGAGAAAATTGTGTGTTCTGCAAGGTGGCTCTGGGTTACCAGTTTGATTTCCACTGCTTTGATCCTTGTGTCTATTTATACCAAAGCAAAATAGGCTTGAGCATAAATGTGATACAGTATCTGCTCACTTTGACTTGTGGTGGCATTTAGCCTTTTTTTCACCTACTTGACATACAGGTGGCAATGACAATTACAGTTAAATTCCTTGATGTGACCAAACACCGGCTTTGCAAAACTTTAGTTATTGTATTAACTTTTCATGAGTGCTTTGATGAGTTCATTTGCTGTGAGTATGCTTTAACCCCATGTCTTGCACATGTTAAGTTCCCTTCTGCAGTTCTTGTCAGAGAGATTCTTCGCACTTTTGGCATGGTGCTGATCCTGAATAGCTTTTCATACCTGGCCAAGGGTAGTTGTGGTTCCTCTCTGGGTAAATAATGACGAAATACAGCAGACGTGTGAAATGTCTTTTTGTGAACATTGATAGAACAAACTGCAAAAAAACCCAGCAGTGTAAAATTCAGAAATGGAACAAGGTATCTGCATGAACATATGTGAGCTGACTATGGAAAGATGGTATGTAGCTAGTACATTTCAAGATGCAAGAACGGAAATACATTGCTTTAGTTTTTGCCTGTCATGAAAAATGACTGAATCAGTAAACTGAAACCAGCCCCAGACAAAACTTTGGGGAATTGCTTAGCAAAAATAAATTATGCAAGGTTCCTAATGTTTTAACAGAGGTATTCAGGAGTATCAGTTTTATTTTAACTATCTGCAAATTTTTCTTTAGGGCAGACTTTATATTTGAATGTATTTTAAAGCTTCATAAAGAAAGGTGGTAAAAAAATTAAACATGCTACAGCTAAAAGGTGATTTTAATAGTTGTGTGTGCACTACAGTCAGTTCTGATGAAAGCTGATGGTGTATTTGATTTTATCCATGCAGCAAATTTTTTTCAAGGAATTATATTCAAAGTAAAGCTGCCACTGTTTTGGCTAATTGTGATATCATTGTTCAGTCAACAAGTGCCTTACTCTATTCAGTATCATGGATTAATGCCTATAGGATTAATGCCTATAAGATGCAATAGGAGCATCTCTTTTAACTTGGAGTCTAGATGGAATCAGCTAGCAAACACTCTTGCTGCTTATTGAGAAACATTCATGATCCCTGCTCTTGTCTTGGGTCACAGATGTTGATTTTCTCCCAGGCTCATGTCCCTGTTCACAATATTAACTGAATGGCTGCTTTCTTAGATTCCTTCAGCCCCAGATTGCCCTCTATTGTCATATTCTTTGTGGCTTCATTACAGCTGTCTTGTCATAGGGAATATTCTCTGTTAATTTTTATAATTTTTTGGAGGAAGCCACAATGTGAGGTATCCTTGATAACCATTCTAGTGTAAAGATGATTGGCCTATAAAAGTTAACTGTGCCAGTTTGCCCTTGTTACTAACTTTTGAGATACAAACTTCTGTCCCAGTGTGCTACATTAACTACTCTCCTTGATGAGCAAAAAATTTTGGTAGGGTAGAGTTCTGCAAGAGATCTTGATATGAACAAAAGTTGGCAGTGAGGGTTCTGCTTCCTCTTTTCTGTGTGTGCAAAGAGGAGATGCAGTTGACAGATTTCTAGAACATCTGTGTAGCATCAGAAGCAGACTTGAAATTAGAAATGCAGAATTAATTGAACAGTCTTGCCAAGGGAAATATTCTACACTACAGATAGGTTTATTTCCTCCTAAACCAGATAGTTATGTAAATATTACAGAAGTGAATGTATTTTTAGCCTGAGCTGTTAAAAGTTTCCTTTTATTTTGCTCTTAATACCTGCATTGTAAGGAGGTTTCATTAATTCTTAGAATTGTATATCTTGTTTTAAAAAGCCCTTGGTTTTTTTTGTTTTTTTTTGTTTTTTTCTCCCTGAGGTAAGTAATTATTGAGGAATTAGCATCTCGTGTGAGATTCCCCACCCTGAAGATTACATATGTTTGAAATTCTATTTTGAGGATGCTAACCAAGTATGCAGAGGACTTTTGCTGGTTCTACAACTTGAAGATGAATTCCATGCACAAAAGGTGGGTTATGTTTGCTTCATTATTTATAATAATTTTCTCTTTGACATATATATCTTGGACTTCATGAAATCTCAGGTGCTGGTGTTTTTTAATGTTGAAAGTTACTCTTGCATTTTGAAGTTTCAGTGAAAACACTCATCTGAATTTCAGCAAAGAGGAAAGGGAGAAAAATCATTTGGTATGGTAGTTTTAGTTCTCAGCCAACTCTAATTTAAAACAGCATTGGAGGGGTAACCCTTGATCCTTACTATTGCTTTTCTAGATATATTTGCTTTACTCTTTGACTGTGGCACTCTGCAGGGCTATAGAGTGTAGCTTGTCCCTTGTTGCAGTACCTAGCATAGCATGAACAGTAAATTAAAACTCATCTGGTGCTGGAACATGTACAGAGAATATATTTCTGGTTTTTTCTCCCTTTGAACATTTCTTGCTTTATTACTGACATCACTTTTGCCCAGGAGGAAGTTCCTCCAGATAGTTCTAGATCAAAGTTTATTTGGTTCAAGAGTTAGATTGTTTATCAGCCCAGACTCTGAGAACAGAGCCAACTGCACTTTGAAGGAGCTGGGTCAGATCTCCTTGTCTTGTTTTGTCTTCAATTGATACTGTACTTTGACCAACCATCCCAGCTTCATTTCTTTTGTGTCTTCAGATACTCTAGGACAACTTTCTGAAGGTGTAATTTGGCCTCTCTATTGGATTCAATAGAGGTAGAAGTACTTTAGTGATTTGTTCTTTTAATGCTTTTGGTGATGTTAATTGCATGTATTTTTGCTTTATTTAATTAAGAAAAAATTGATTAAGCCTGACAGGAAACTTGGATGGGAAGAGTTGAGTTTTGATATCAGTTAGTCAAATTATTAGGGACTAACATACATTATAACCTAGAACTGAAAAAAAAGGGGTTTTGGTTTCTATTTAACAAAAGATTACACAGGGACAGAATTTTAAAACTTTGGGGTTTTAGATCTTTTTAACAGAAAAAATCAGAACAGAAAATAGAACTGGGGATGTTTGCCTCCTGAAACTGTTTATGAGTTGTTTATGCTTCATATTGTGTGTTTCGTTTAGTGCTTGACAACAAGAGAGTAATGCCCAGGTCACGGTTTTTCAAAAAGTGACTGATGCCTCTCCAAGTCCATGGAGGATATTGATAGGCATGACTTGATATTAATTCAGCTGGACTATATCCACAAAATCCTTTCCTCCTTGGGTTTTTGATACTTAGAGCTAGATTAATCATCCCTCACTATTTTTAGAGAGGTTCTTTGTCAAGTTCCAATCATAGGAAAATGTAGGAAATTTCATAGGACACCTAGGAAATTCCGGAGTCTTTGGTAATGTCTAGTGTTTTCTTTCAGATTTTGGGTATCAGTGCTTCATACATAGTGCAGTCATGATGTGGTATTACCATTAGTATGCTTTTGGTCAGACTGGTATTACAATATTCATTTGTGCAGAGTGTGGAGGGTTGACCCTGGCAGGGTGCCAGCTGTCCACCCAAGCCATTCCATCACTCCCTTCCTCAACTGGACAGGGAAGAAAATATAAAATGAAAGGCTTGTGAGCCAGATGAGGGCAGGGAGAGCTCACTCACCCATTACTGTCAGTCAAAACAGACTCAACCTGGGAAATTAATTTAATTTATTACAATTTAATCAGAGTAGGATAATGAGAAATAAAATCAAATCCTAAACCACCTTCCTCCCAGACCTCCCTTGTCCCTTGGGCTCAGCTTCACTTCTGAATGCTCTACCTCCTCTCCCAATGGCACAGGGGGTCAGAGAATGGCAGCTGTGGTCTGTTCATCACTTGTTATTTCCTACTTCTTCCTCCTCACTCTATTCCCCTGCTCCATCCTGAGGTTCCTTCCACTGAAGATAGTTCTCCATAAACTTCTCCAGTCTGAGTCCTTCCCACTGGCAGCAGTTGTTCAAGAACTCTTCAGTATGGATCCCTTCCATGGGGCACAGCCCTTCAGGCACAGGCTGCATCAGCATGGGTCCTTCACCAGGTCACAAGTCCTATCAACAAACCTGCTCCAGAGTGGGCTCCTCTCTCCACAGGACCACAGGTCCTGCCAGGAGCTTGCTCCAACATGGGCCTCCCATGAGGTCACAGCCTCCTTCCTCCTTCAGCCATCTACATGCTCCAGCACGGGGTCTTCCATGGCTGCAGGTGGATCTCTGCTCCATCGTGGACCTCCATGGGCTGCAAGGGCACAGCTGCCTCACCATGGGCTGCAGAGGAATCTCTGCTCCAGCAGCCAGAACACCTCCTTCCCCACCTTCTGCACTGACCTTGGTGTCTGCAGAGCTGTTTGTTCCATATAGTCTCATTCCCTCTCCCAGCTACAGTTGCTGTTCCCAGCGCTTTTTCCTCCTTCTTCACCATGTTATCTCAGAGGCACTACTAATGTTGTGGATGAGCTTGGCCTTGAATCCAGCTGCTACTGGCCCTTCTACAAGGAAGCTTCTGGCAGCTTCTCACAGAAACCAGACCTGTAGTCCCCCTGCTCCCAAAACCTTGCCACGCAAACCCAATACAATGGATGGTATAATTCCTCAGAATTCTTGGCTTATTGGAAAAATGGACTCTTATGTCTTTGTGCTATAGCAAGGACAAAACTGATAATCTGACCCTGAGAGGGTGCATGGCAATGTCCAGGGTCTTTGGGGTGCAAGGAAGAATATCCTTTGAGTGAAGAGGTTGTTTTTGCACCAGTTCCTGTGAAAGTGGTTTTACTGGAGTTTTGTTCCCAAATTTGTGTGAACTTGGGATGTATAGAAAGAGCAGATGGATGGGTTGTTTTGTTCTCCTTCATTCATAAATGCACTGATGTTGGTTTGTACCAGTTTTGTATTTTTTCATCATTGTTGAGAAATTTGTATTTCTTAACATCTATGTGTTTGTAACATAGCAGTGGCATCCTGCTCATTATAACAGAATTAATTTGTATTTGACTGTGTCAATAATTAGAGTTAAAAAATGGGAGTGAGGACGATTGGTAAGAACTGAAAACAGGAGTATATAAAAATAATTTTTTATTACATAGATTTTATATTGAATTTTATTTTCACAATAAAAAAGCAACTTCAACCATTCAACAGAAATTGATTAAATTTCATGTATTTTTTTCCATAGGGTTGGACTCATCAGTGAGACATATTGAACAGAAAACAAAGATACACTTCTGTGTTCCTGTAAAAAGACAAGATAAAGCTGGATAGCATAATGAGATCCCTCACAAATATCTATGTCTTTACTTGTGCCTTTACATTC
The DNA here is from genome assembly GCA_013399945.1 of Ploceus nigricollis. Classification (NCBI taxonomy): domain Eukaryota; kingdom Metazoa; phylum Chordata; class Aves; order Passeriformes; family Ploceidae; genus Ploceus; species Ploceus nigricollis. The sequence goes on from VXBC01011969.1 coordinate 313,517, forward strand.
ACACTATGGAATAATATCCAGCCAACTGTAGAAGATGAATTTATTGCAAATTATTCAAGCAGTTTGCTAACTAATGTTCCAAAAACCACTCCAGTCCGTACTCAAGTATTAGATTTATCACATAATAAGATCTCTGGACTTAGTATCTCAGAATTTATTCATCTTTCTGACCTTCAAGTATTAAATCTTTCTCATAATCTAATTACAGTGCTTGACTTTAGTGTCTTTATTTTTAATGAAAATTTAGAATACTTAGATTTATCTCATAATTACATTTCAAAAGTTTCCTGTCTAACTCTTGCGTATCTTAGACATTTAGATCTTTCTTTCAATAAGTTTACTGCCCTGCCCATCTGTCAGGAATTTGGGAACATGTTTCATTTGGAGTACCTTGGATTAAGTGCTACAATGATACGAAGGTCAGACTTCAAGTATATAAAACATTTGCAGCTGCACACTGTCTTCCTGAACTTGGGAAACTTTTCACTGTATGAGCCTCAGAGTCTGACAGTCTTGACTACAAGGAACCTCCACATTGCTTTTGCAGCAAACCAAAACTTCATTTTTCCCCTCTTGTACGATGGAATGAGCACTTCAGAAAACTTAAAAATAGTTAACTTAAGATATACCTTGAGTTACAAAGATTTCCCCTCTCCACCTTTAATGCTTCTGAAGAAAATCAAGACAACAGCTCTCACGCTTGATGCTGTGGACTTGCAATGGGCTATCATCCTGCAAATTTTCATGCTTATTTGGTATTCACCTGTGGAACATTTGACTGTGAGAAATTTGACTTTTAGGGGACCAGTGGAGGAGCCAATTGAATCTGCATTTCTACCCTTATTAAGCTCTCTGGAACAATTAATCTCTTTGGATGGCTCCATGAAAGCATTAACTTTGGAGCATGTTCGTAATAAGGTTTATTATTTCAACCAGGAGATTCTATACAGACAGTTTTCAGAGATGAATATTGCCAATTTGACAATAGCTGATGCATATATGCCACACATGCTTTGCCCCAATAGAACAAGCTCATTTCAATATTTAAATTTTTCCCACAATGCCCTAACAGATGAGTTGTTCCAGAATTGTGGCACTCTCATGGATCTGAAATTACTTATTTTGCAGAAGAATAAATTTGAGAGCCTTCGCCAAGTAAGCTTCATGACCAGCCACATGAAATCACTGAAATACCTGGACATGAGCAACAACCTGNGCCTGCTGGCCTGCAACACGACGCTCCTGCTTGTGACAGCTCTGCTGCTGACGCTGCTGCTGGTGGCTGTGGTGGCCTTTCTGTGCATCTACCTGGATGTGCCGTGGTACGTGCGGATGACGTGGCAGTGGACGCAGACGAAGCGCAGAGCTTGGCACAACCCCCCCGGAGATCAGGGGGCCGTTCTGCAATTCCACGCGTTCATTTCCTACAGCGAGCGCGATTCGCTGTGGGTGAAGAACGAGCTGATCCCGAACCTGGAGAAGGGGGAGGGCTGCGTACAACTGTGCCAGCACGAGAGAAACTTTATCCCCGGCAAGAGCATTGTGGAGAACATCATTAACTGCATTGAGAAGAGCTACAAGTCGATCTTTGTGTTGTCTCCCAACTTTGTGCAGAGCGAGTGGTGTCACTATGAGCTGTACTTTGCCCATCACAAGTTATTCAGTGAGAATTCCAACAGCTTAATCCTCATTTTGCTGGAGCCAATCCCTCCGTACCTTATCCCTGCCAGGTATCACAAGCTGAAAGCTCTCATGGCAAAGCGCACCTACATGGAGTGGCCGAAGGAGAGGAGCAAGCGTGCCTTATTCTGGGCTAACCTCAGGGCAGCCATTAACATTAACCTCCCAATATCCAATTAAGCAAATAAGTAGGAGAGTGATACTTCACCTACTACTAATATAAGTATGTGAATAACTGACTTGACTTTTTTGCATTAAACTCTGTTAATATTTTTTTCTGTTTGCTTACAATATTCCCAGTTTGTTGTGAAATGTGGCACATACAGAAATTGCTATTGCTTATTCAAGCTGTCCAAGTAGTCAGAAGTCATCTCTAGTTGCCCATCATCAACAAAGAGAATGAGAGAGAAATTTTCATAATAATTGACCTTATTTTTAGGTTGCATTTATTTTGGACTTCTCCCATTGAAAGCTATATTTGAAAGTAACAAGAATAATGGTTTATTTGGTGTCGTCAGGCTGCCAAGGCATACATTTAATCTTTATTCTGACGTGAATGTTGTGAGGTTAAGATTGTCTTGTTTTCAATTAAATAACACAAAGAAGAAAACTCTTGTTTGAATGCCATCCAGTACATTGGTATAGTAGGTGTTAAGAGTGCAGTATCTGCACCCTTTTAGCCTGTTTTCCCTTCCTGGAAATCTTTCCCTTCATTACAGAGAGACTTTCTTGGGTATGTGCTGAAAAGTTGAATCCATTAATTCTTGTTTGATGTTCGTCTTCCTTTGCTGTATTAACATTACCAATTGCCTAGAGATAGATATCTGCCAAATCATGATTTCATAGAATTTGCTATTCACTGTACTTATTATTTTTTATAGTATTGTAATATTGCTGCTTTCTGCTGTGATTCTATCAAGCTATACTGGGTTGCATGTTTTTTCTGTTTCCTAATACTTAGAAACTTGATGTTTGGAGGTGAACCTCTTTTATCTCCAGGGTTCCACTGACCTCTGTTACCTTGCTCATTTAACGAGCTGGTGCTGAGGGTCATCACACAGGTGAAAAAAGAGTCATTTTCCCTGGGAAATAATTTCTCTGCTAAAATCTTACTGATTAAACTAATGGTGTTTGTTAGTAGGAGACATCTAGTAACTTGCTATGCTTGGATTTGATAGTCTAATAAACATCTAATTCTTTATCCATTATTAAATGTCATGTGCCATTTCAACGGCAATGTGGAGCTGTGTCGTTATAATTACAGCTTAATGGAAATGTAAAGTCCTGAGATCACAACTGTGGGCAGCACATGAGGTGATCAAACTGGTAAGAGGATGTGATCTTTAACACTCACTGAGGTAGCTCACCAAGCACACACCAGGTTGGGTAGCTAGACGAAACAGTGAAATTGAAGCTGTGGGAGAGCTTCCTGGTGTCCAAAGATGACACTGCTGGCACCCACCTACCAGTTCAGGTTAACTGGATAGGATCACAGTAGGATGCCAGGTGCCTGGCTCCTGAGCTTTGGAAAGAAGAGCTAAAAATATCTACTAAATCTTAATTATCACTCAATTATTTCCACAATCATTAAATCTGTATCTCTCCAGTTTAGAGGAGGATGTTGTGGGGGACCATGTCAGAGCCTTACCCAGAAATCAAGATTTAGTAGGGATTAGGGGTGCTGGTGGATGAGAGGCTGGACATGACCCAGCCATGGGCACTCACAGCCCAGAGAGCCAAACGTGTCCTGGGCTGCATCCAGAGCCCCGTGGGCAGCAGGGGAGGGAGGGCATTCTGTCCCTCTGCTCTGGTGAGAGCCCACCTGCAGTGCTGCAGCCAGCTCTGGGGTCCCAGCAAAAGAAGAATGTGGGTCTGTTGGAGTGAGTCGAGAGGAGGCCACAAAGATGATCAGAAGGCTGGAGCACTTCTCCTGTTAGGACAGACTGAGACAGCTGGGGTTGTTCAGCCTGGAGAAAAGAAGGCTCTGTGGAGATCTTGTTGAGGCTTTTCAGTAGTTAAATAGGGCTTATAAAAAAGATGAGAACAGACTTTTTAGCAGTGCTTGTTGTGGTAAGACAAGAGATACTGATTATAAACTAAAAGAGGGCTGATTTAGGTTGGATAGAAGCAATAATTTTTTATAATGAGGGTGGTGAAACACTGGAAGAGATGGCCCAAAGAAGTTGTGGACGTCCCATCTCTGGAAACATTCAAGGTCAGGTTGGGAAGGGTTCCGAGTGATCTAATCTAGTTGAAGATGTCCCTGCTCATTGTAGGGGGTTGGACTAGATGACCTTTAGAAGTCAAATCCCAAACCATTTTATGATTCTATGGTTTTATGATTTTACCTCTCTAAGACTTCTTGACACTTTAAAGTGGGGAATGCTACCAAGAAATCCTGTGCCCCTTCTTCCTGAAAGCCTTCTCCCCCTCCCAGGTATTACAGCCTAACATGATTAGCAGTCACACTTAGTGCTAGTGGGCTAAAGGGCGTGTAGTCTATCCTGTTTACTAGACAAGAAAAGAGGAAGTAAAATTTCTCAATTCAGGCTTTCCGGTCTCTGTAAATTTAATGCATCAGCAAACTGGGGGTTATGTCCTAAATAATGCACAGACTGGGCCGTGGAGGAGTCCCTCACCTTTAAGACTGTTCTGAAATGTAAGTTTTAGGTGGGTGTGAAAGAAATAGTTTCTCAAGTCTGCCATGAATGTTGTTTTGGAATATTAATGCTGTAAGAGCCCTTTATTCTTCCCACCTCACAGATCTTTCATGCAGATGCCAAATATTTTGGTTATGTACATACCATACACTACAGCTTCTTAAAATACACTACTGAGTTCCTTTGATAAAGCAGACTCATTTTGTCATGGTTTGGTGTGTTGGTTGGTTTTCTTTTTTAAGTAAGCATTTTACAGTATTTCTCATCAAGCAACATTGTGTTGGCTTAGTTAGTGTTCAGCCAGGCCAGAGTTTTAATTGTAAAAGATACATTTAAAGTGTTTTTATTACTAAAAATTGCAGTGAAGACACATAGATCAGTTTTAAATCCTTGAGCAGATTTCTGTGTATGACAGGACTGAACTCAGTGACAGCAAATAAGACAGAGGGAACAGCTTAATTTCTCAAGTACGAGAAAATGAATATTATCTTAAATTACAATCTCATGAACTTAAATTGTGCCTTTTTCTCAGACTAAGAGGGACACCCAGTGGCCGATGAAATTATCACTGCTTCCTGAAAACGATCACTCAGTCTAGAACGTATGCAATACTTTTTGACTCATAGGAAAACAGAGATAAATATTATCAGCCTAGCAACTGCAGCCTCTTGCAGGTGTGCGGGCTCGTGAGGACAGGTCAGGACGTGACAGCTGCCACTCTGGGTCAGTGGCCATGACTCCATCGTGCCATTAGTCCCTCCTGCCTGAACCTTAGAAATCAACAGCATGATAATGAGCTTTCTCTGGCTTTGCAATGTGCAGTCCTTATTTTCAAGCAGGAGGCCAAGAAATACAAGCCAGTAATTTACTCATATTCTGATTGCTGTTTGCAGGCTTTTATCTTATGCCTCACTTCTGCTGTACCTGCTTTCCCTTCTGTACATCACCATGGCATAGCACAGGTGCTCACCAGGCTGATCTGCAGGATCCCAGGCAGCAAGAAACCAACATCCTGATGCAAATACTTCAGCAGAAATGGGAAGTGTTAGAGATGCATAGTTAGTTCAGCCAGGCTCCTTCTTCTTAGGCATCTGATAAGGTGTGAAGAAATAAAATCCCATTCTTCATCATCGTCATCATTATCTCTCAGCACAGCCTGCAGGTGTGTCTGGAGGTGTGCAGGACTCATGTGGTGATGTGTCAGCAGCCTCTGGCACCTCGCTCTGGGAGAGGCTGTGGGGAGCAGGCCCAGTCGGTCATCTTGTGAGTGATAAAAAAGGCAAACTCATGTGTTTGGTGCTCCACACCTTCCTATGGGCTAATTAGAATGCCCTAATTAGAATGACCTAATTAGAAGCAAGTAAAACATTTTTATGAGCTTGCCACTAAGTGTGCTGCAGGACACAGCTCCTCCAGCACAAATTCCTTGTGCTCCTGCCCTGGGCCCCGCGTGGGGCAGGCACACACAGGAGGTGGCCACCAGCGGGGCAGAAGGGCCACCCAAACACCCAGAGCCACAGGGGTCTCCTCCAGGCCTGCCTCTGACCCAAGCTCAGCATCACTGCTCTTTGTCATCCAGCACGTGACAACATGACCACAAACAACATTCTGAGTGTTTTATTAACAAGTATAATACATATGCACTGTATACTAAATATACTAAATATAGTATGAGGACTGTACAGTACAAATTTATGTTCACAGTTTGACATGACAAAATGTCATTACTGAATTCCCATTGGACTACCAAAGTAGAAACAGTGAAAGTACATTAAACATTCACATCTTTAGTAAGAAAAGATTACCAAAATGTCTCCATATTTGCAAGTTATAGTAATGCACACTAGAAACCTTTAATTAGCCATTTTGTCTTATTAGCTTACAAAATATATTACATTTTATTTTTAAAATTCTGCATAGTTTATAGAAGTATTAAAGTAAATAAAAATCCTTGCTATATTTGCAGGCGAGAGATGCTAAGCAAAAAGATTATTTTGACCCTCTAAAGTACATTAAGTGCGAATATCTGTAAAATATAATGAAAAATGGTGTAGCCCTCTTAAGAGATGTAAAATGCTTTGTAAATTTTTTTAGAAAGGATTTGTATGTATCTGTATGTTGCTAACCTTGGCAGAGACAACATATTTGAACAAGATGTGGCATTAGAACTATCACTCCAGAATGCCACGTGTATATTTAAATAAACCCTACACATTAATACCTGCTTAGTTTCTTGCAATTGTATTAGAAACTAGTAATTTATTATAATCAAATGGCCTAAACAGGCACATTTTAGTAAAACCTGTTATGCACTGCACAGTGCAATACTGTTAGGTGGGGAGGTTTAAATACACTCATTCTCTGGGATTAGGATATTCTATTTTAACTGGTTTTCTTTAGGGCATAGATGGAATGACTGGTTTTGCAAAGTATTTAATTGAGTACATTTAAAAATTGCAAGGTATCCCTCAAATCAAAGTTTGCTAAAATGAACCAATGAGCTGGGTAAGATGTAAATTCACACTCAGCTAAAAGTGTAGTTGTTTGTGACCTTTTAGACATCCCAAAAAGACACCACAGACACAACTGAAAAATCCTATAAGGAAGGCATTATCATGTAATAATTTCAAAAACTTATATTTAATATTTAAATTTCTGTTGTCCTAATTCGCAAGACACATGGATGAAATTGGAAAGTTCTGCTCAATCTCCACTGTATGAGACCCCATCATTAGCATAAATACTTTCAGGAAAAAGGTACATAAACTAATGAATTAACATGGCAAATAACCTAGACTAAATTATCTGAAGTAACTCTTAGTTACAAAGAAGTTCTGCTTTTAGGGTATTGATTTATAAAATATTTAAAAACATACTAATGAAAACATTTTATGTAAGCCTCAAAAGAGAAACAGAGCATTAGAAAGAAATGTTCCTTAAACATCCTGAATTTTATAAATCTGCATTTTTAAGGTAAAAATGGGACCAGTTGCCATTAAGGTGCTTATTTTTATAGTATCTGTTTTTTCTCCTCTACAACAGAACAGAGAATTGTTTTCATCACAGGGTACTAAATGTCTGTAGACTTGTGACTGATGCCACAGGGCTCCCTCCACACAGCCTCTCAGCCAGTGACGTGCCTGGACTTACAAAATTGCCATTAAAACCTAGAGCTAATTCTGCTACCACTGACAAAAAAATATAAAACAGGAAGTCCACATTCTGGAACAGCTGCTCATTAATATCAGTCTCTTTCCTACAAGCTTCTCAATGTCACTAACAATCTGGCCTACCAAGAAAGAAAAAAGACCGATTCATGTGCCAGGTGTTTCAGCGCCACAGGTGAGCAGATGAGGGAGAGTTACAAGACACAAGATGTAGCCCTACCGAGGTGGTGAGGATGTGTGGAGCTGGAACAGAGCAATTGCTGTCAGAGCATTTTTCTACAGGAAGTACAAACCTCTCCTTCTCTAATTCCACAGGTGTGTGGATGTCAGCAGAACAGCTGGTAAAGTCCTATCACCAAATAAAGACTCTTTACACTCACACTCTTGCATCTCCAAGATTGTTTGGCATTGGGCTCCACTGGTTACAGAAGTACAGCCTACCTGCTCCACAAGCTCAAATATACCCGCCTGCAGATGGACACTCCACCTGTCTCCTGCAGAGTTCTATGAAACTCTTCCTTCCCTCACACCTTCATTGTTCACTGGGTTTTTCCAAAAGAAAGGAAAAGCCGACTTCAGAATGTTTAACGTACAGGGAATGGTGGTTACCTTACATAGGGCAAGGAAGGAAAATGCGCTTGTGTGTGAAAGTGTAGAGAAATACACCCTGTTTCCTTGCAGCGCCACAAAGTCTGCCATCTAATACAGACTGAAACCTTCCTTTCAGAGGGCTCCCAGACAGGAACATTTCTAGGGGCAACTGCAGGTTGCTTGAATTCAGTTTCTTTTAGCTATGGAGTTCTGTTTGCTAATGGGCATGGTTTTAATGCAATAGACACGTCCACAGGGAAGCAGTTGTACCTACCATCGAGAGAGAGACTACCAGAGTCACAAACCAGAGTTAGGAACTGGATGATCTGGTATATGCTTTTATCCAAAACAGTTACCTGACTCAATTTATCATCAGAAGTACTTAATATCTGATGCCATATTCTAATAAAAATATTGTGGATCAATAATTTTAAATACTGTAGTGTATTACAGTGGTACTCACAACAATACAGTTCAGAGCATTTTTGACTTAATGATTGCTATTTTCTGAAGTACAGCAAAGAGGAAAAAATTATTTAGAAGAAATGCAGAGGCATGATTGCAGGGGGATAATCTATATCCCTGAAATGAGGTGCAGTAGGTTTCCACAAATGTCATTTAATGCCACATCACAGGAGAGTACCATAGAATCACAGAATCATAGAATATGCTGAGTTGGAAGGGACCCATCAGGATCATCGAGTCCAACTCCTGGCCCTGCACAGGATACCCCAAAATTCACACCATGTGCCTGAAAGCATTGTCCAGATGCTTAACTCAGACAGGCTTGGTGCTGTGACCACTTCCCTGGGAAGCCTGTTCCAATGCCCAACCACCCTCTGGGTGAAGAACTTCCTGATGGTAAACCCCTGACTCAGATTCAAGCCATTCCATCCATACCCTTGCACAGAAACCAAACATACAGAGTCACACAAAATCTTCCTTTAACAAATCCACTGGGGCATTATGCAATAAAAACAAGGATATATACTACACTATAATACAGATGACAGATGACATTGGTTTAGATGCACAGTATTATGTACGGACCAATTCCTGCCCATTTTTCTTCTTGACTGGGGTAAATGATACTATGACTCAATCTTTCTGTAAAGTAATTACACTGTTTAGATTTATTTCCTCAGTATTACTCACTGTTTGGGAAGAGGGGATTTCTAAATCAGGTGTCTTTCTAAAACTGTTGTATGAACCACATTGCAGAAATCAACACAGCTGGGGGAGTCCATTCATTGCATTGTTGAGCATAAAATGAGAGTGTATCCCTTACAGGGCACATAAATAATAGTCTCTGGCAAGGACTAGCATTTTGGATATTCAATAACATTTACTATTTTATCAGTATATGCTGGGTTGATTATATGAAGAAACCAACAAAAGCTGTTAGTTTAAAAATTCCCTTATTCACAAATGAAATACAATAAACATACTGAATGCAGAAAGGGTTTGCTTAGCATCCCCAGAAGAAAAAAAAGAAGTGTTCACATTCTTTAGGTCTGACCCGTGGCAAGGACATAGAAGGGTTAGATAACATCTGTTACTGACCATACGTAAGCTTTTAATGGTATAAACTCAGAGATCCAGACCAGCTGAATCCAAATTAAAATGCATGTGTAAAAAACAAAAAAAGTGTGGCAGGAGTCAGGGAGAGAAGACATTCAGACTAGCATGTGGCGTTTCCTGTGGAGAGCAAGATGGTCCGAACGTGAAAAGCTACGGTCACAGTCTGGGCACTGGAAGGGTTTGATTCCTGTGTGCTTGCGGAAATGCCGCGTTAGTTCATCAGAACGAGCAAACTTCCACGTGCATCCCTCCCAAGTGCATTTGTATGGTTTTTCTCCTGGAAAAGGAAACACAGAAGTGGGGATTTAAGACATGAACACATCAGTTCTGATCACGTAAGTTCACACATATATCTGATAAATTTATTCTACTGCCTTGCCAAATTTCAGTAAGTACTTCGATGCTTACTCAAAAAGCCTCCAAACAGCTCAAAGCTGAAGAGTACTCTGCGCTAGAAACTATGTAGTCAAAGTTAACTGACCAAAAAATTGCTACCTGCCACAACTTATTTTTTTATTGTCTCTTTGTTCCTCTCTCTGCCATATTAGCAGGGCTTGTTTTGTATTATGAAACCCAGAAGGATGAAGGTTTAAGCATCTGTTCAAGTATTTTCAAAACTGAGATCTCATTTTCTAGCTTTCTGGGGGAAAGGACTGTGCTACCATAAAGCACAACAGGCAGAAATCTTCTGATTTCTGAAATTTAATGCAGTGTAAATGACTGGCATCACTGTCGCAAGTACCTCAGTTTAAACTCTATCATTACTAATACGTCATCGTCCTCCTTTAACACCACTGTATTGCCCAAGAGGTAAGTAGCTGGCTTGATACACAACAGACATGAACTGGGCTCCATTTTTCCTAAAAGAGGTACCTTTGTAAAACCCTTGGATGTATATATATTCATCCAGCATGCAAAGATGAACATTTCTGTGGAGAACAGAGATGGGGATATGTTTACTGGAACACTCATTCAGATGAAAAGCACCATTGCACCAGTGGTTAGCAACTCCACAGAGCAGATGTGTTTGCATTTGGGATACAGTCCAAACTTCTGCAAATGGGCTACTCCCATAGAAATTACAGTCAAATTTAACAGTGATGTCATAGGTGAGCCAGCGCAATTTGAACTGATTTGGTGTTTACAGGGTGTGTGGATTGAGTAAACTGCAAGCAACTGGACACAAAATGAGTGAAGAGTCAGTGATTGTAACACACATCAGCACGCACTGTGAACCTGTTCTGGCTTACAGTCTCTCGTTGTAGGTTTTTCCTACTACGTCCTCTGTCTTTTGCTCAGCCTATAATTATTTTCACAACAATGTCAGATCTACCTTCTGTCATTCTGTTATTTACACCTGTGGTCACCTGGCCATTAGCAGAAGTTTCAAGCTTAGTCTGCTATTCTACCATAGACTTGATGAAAGAGAAGCATAGCCATGCTCAGACCTGTATGGGTTCTTCGGTGAGCTTTCAGGTGGGAGCTTTTAGTGTAGACTTTGTTGCAGCCTTCATAATCACATCGATGTATTCTGCGTTTTCGTTGTGTGTCTGGAGATTCCACAGGTAAAGGTCTCTTTCCTGGCTGAACTATAACTGAAGGGTGATTCCTGCAAAGTTAAATTAATGTTAAAATCAAAAACATTTAGCACAGCAAACCTCAGTTAATATGATTCATAACAGAGCCTTTTATTCACTACCACTCTGTCTCTTGGCAGAAAGAACAACATTACATCCATGTCGAAAAATTCAACAGGGTTTAGCAAATTTTGTGTATTTTAGCAGTAATATTTTCAAATGTTTACTCATTTTGTGGCATGATGTAGCCATTTTTACTACTTCCTAGCTCTTTTTTAAAACTTTTAGAGGAAAAACCCCCTTCAACTTTGTGTTTTTCAGTCAACCGCAGATTTCTTAAACCCTGAGTGAACTTTTCTTGTATTTATTCACTATTTTTTTCCTTCAAATAGAACTAATTTGATTGTAATTGGAAGCAGCTATTCCATATTATTAAAGAAATTGTATCTTTAGGGTTTCAAAGCAGTAGTCAATCTTTATTGTTCCAGCCACTCCTTCAGAATGTAATTAAGAATTTCCTGTTTGGTGCTGGCAGCAGGGTGCGGCCTCCCTGTACCAATGACGTCAATTCCTAAAAGTAGAGCTTAGCCTGTGTGGCACACCCACAGGATGTCTGAAGTTGTCCCTCCACCTTCTTAAACATAATTTTTCACTTTAGAAGCCCACAGGTACAGTGCAGGTAAGACACATATGAACTACATATGGACTTCTGCTACAAACAAACCCATAAATGTTCGTGCATGCGAAAACACACAGGCTTCTTAAAAGGTGTCTTTGACTGCTGAATGACACCCCTACTGTAGAACTGGGGACAGCCTTGACTCTTTCTTCCACATCAATCTTAGAAAATGCATGTTTGTCAAAAAGGTACGTGTAGAATATAACGTGCAGATATTAGCATTCCTTGTTGCAAAACCAGCTCCTCCATGCAACAGAAAGGAGCTTTCTAGAACCCTTGTCTTTTCTAAGTTAATGTATTTCACATGTTTTTACCAATCAACTTATGTTTTGTAACACTGGGTTCTATTGGTTACTTACTCCAAGTTCCTTTAGGGCCTAATTTTCAGAAACATTGAATTCCTACTTCTCTCAGCAAAATAAGGGGCATCTGCTAAAGACAGAAAATCTTGTGCATGGCTTAAGAAGGAAAGATTTTTCTATGACCCCACAGCAGCAGGATGGGGATTATCAATGTGGGAAAAGTTGAATTCTGTTATTGACTTTTTTCTTAAGAGTTAGAAGCTGGAAACTGGGAACCAAAATCTCTTTCTTGGGTAGTTCTGTGACTGTTGAGCGATGTACTCTTCAAGTACACATTAAGTCTAGCTAAAAATATTATAATGGCAGGAAACCCCAGATGGTGATGTTAGACAGAGACGTACACGCTCTTAAACAAGAACGCAGGCCTCTAGCTTCCAAAGAAACAGCTCTCTAAAGCAATGCCCAGTTTCAATGCAGTTGCATACCAGTCTTTTTGGAGAAGCTCAGGCTTAGGACAGCAAACAGACTTGGTTTAAATCATTATGTGTGGAGGCTAGTCCTGGACATGGTAACAGTCCTGGACATGGGAAAAGGGTGAAAAAGGATATTGCCCATACACCATTTGTGATTTAGATTTTCAATCTACAAGTGTCTGGTAAAAGCACTGAGAATATCTTCTTCTCCCCTTATGGGAGAGGAGGCTGGCAAGACAACAGAATGTTATCAATAATCAGATAGGGTGTGGCAGTTTTAAAAAATGGTTAGGGTGGTGTCAAATGCAGAGGTAAATATTAAGTAATAAAAGCACAGCCCTAATTCTTTTGTTCCCTCTTCTACAACTGGATATAAGTGTATGTATGTCTACCTATTTAAGTGTCACTCTTCAATAGGTAAGAGTACCTTCTAAAAATGACGTTAAAACTTCAACAGCTTTTCCTTCTTTACCACAGACCACACTATGATGACAGCATGAGTTAGACTTTGAAACTTGCATGAAAATCTGTTAATGAGGCTCCTTATACTATTATTATTACCTCAAGTTTCAGTTTAGAAATAGCTGCACAGTTACATCGATTATCAGACATACTAGAAAGTCCAACCATCCCTACAGAAATGCCACCGTTATTTTTAGATAGACAGATATAGATATCCAGATGTAGATAGATATACTGCCAAAAGCTAACACTAAAGCAAAATAAGTCACTTAAAAGTCTTAAATAAGTCACTTCAGTGAGACTAAAGGTTTCCTATGGCCCTTTAATGTAGCTTAGATGTCTGAATAGTACACTCTGGGCAGTTGGAACCAATGAATAGTGATAAAAACTTCAATGCCTAACTATAGCTCATAAAGCTGTGAGACAACAACATTGTTTTAAAATAAAGGTTTAAGTATCTCATCTTGTAACTTGCGTGAGTTGTCTATGTATTTTCTTTTTAATGATAAGAAATACAATTTATAAACTTCTTGTTTTGGATACAGCAGAATGTGAACTTGAAAGGGCTGGCTCTAGGAGCAAGAACTAGAGCTCCATAGGACAGTACAAAGCAATTTAAGCTGTTACAATGCAAGGACAGAATCTCCATGAACATAACATTCTACATGGGCAAGCAGAGGAGATGCTTAGGAAACATGGACATACAAATGTTTTCTGTAACAAAGCTATCTACACATGATACCAAATTTTATATTCTTTGCTCAGTGGATGAGTTTGCTGGGGAAACTACACCCATTCGGAAATAAATAATGCAAATCACTAATGCAGGTGACAAGTCTGCAGAAGTTTCAGCCCTGGAGGAAGGGTGTGGTACCAGCCAGGAACAGCACTTCCTGGTTTGCTCTTGTCAAAGAGACTTAACAAAGACAAAAAATAAACTGAACCATTTGATAGTCCTGACCTAGCAGTAGTTAGTTCCAGCTACACAAAGACCAGACTCCCTTGTGTGGTAGGTCCATTATGTTGGTAAGTTACCAACTAGTAAACATGCATGTTTACTATTTTATGTAATAAAATGTATAAGGTGATTTAAAAGAAACAGCATAGAGTTTATAAAAGCTAGCTGGCAACCAATTGCAAAGAGCCTGCAGTCTAGGAGGTGCATCTAGACTGTTTGAAGACAAGGAGGGGTGCCCACAAGAAGGCTGCCAGCCTTGTTGCTGTGGTGTCCTTTTGAACTCAATGGCCATGAGCAGGAGGAAGAGGCAGCATTCTGGAGGAAATACAGGAGACCACCCATCCATCCTATGCTTTTCTTTCTCACTCTGAACCACGCCCACACTGGGTTTTGAGTGCTTGGCTTGAAGCTCTCTTTCCCTTACTCTGAGGTGAGGTCAAACACAACCACTTCAAGGGTGACAGTGAGCAAGAGCGAAGTGCAGAAATGGATTCTGAGGTTCTGTGCTGTGAGCCCTGCTCAGCTCCCAACTTCAGCTCCTGCCAGAGCCACGTTGGCAGCCTGCCTGCCTACCCAGAGCACTGCCTGCTGAAGGATGAGCCTGGCTCTGGGTCATTCCATGGTTTTAGTAAGTTGACAGGATTTTCCCCAGAAAAACAGGAAATGGAAGGATGCCCATGGCTCCTCAGGTACTTTCTTGAGAATTTTTTAATGTTTTCAATTAAAAGGTCTATGCTCCAGACCTAATTTATTCTTCTAGCCCTTGTCCTTTCTTCTGCAAACAGCACTGTTTTAAAGCCCATTAGATCTGTGATCCAGTTCATGCAGTGGCCCCAGTAACAGCTATGCCAGCACAATGAGTTAATACTGAGATGGAAACAAGTGACTGTGAGGGAAGAAAGCTTCAGAAACTACTTGAGCTGCCAAAAAAAAAAATCACCCACAGAACAATGGTCTCAGGTAAAAATGCAATTTCACTTATATACACAGAACTTGTAAGCCTGAAGAGGTTCTTCCCACCAAGCAGGCAAAATTTTTGAAATGACAAAGAGGTCCTCCAAGAAGAGAAAGTCACAACACTCATTTTAAAGAAAGGTATTTCAAGTAACATGAATAGAGATATCAGAATGAACTCTCTTTTAAGTTCCTTTCAATTTTGCTGCTGATTTTACGTAAGTAGGTTATTGCTGGCCTATTGGGAGTCCTACTTTCAGTAAGTTGTGGAATTGGGACCTATCGTCACTTTAGAAATGCATTATATAAATGGCAGATCTATTGCAAGGTATAAAGATGTATCAACTCCTGTATTGCTGAAGAAGGGGGAAAAGAAAGTTGAAATCACATTTCACAGTGACAGTGGTGGGAGGGATGAATATGTACTTTATTACATGTTCTAAAGCATAGCAACAATCCTTCCCACTCCTCAGAACTGGTAACTGCTGTAGTGAACTGCTTTCCATTCCTCTGCTGATCTTGGGACTACTGTTAGCTACTTACTCTTGCAACATTACTTGCTGAGGAGACAATGAGGTCATCATTGGAGGTGACATTTGTTCAGGATAGAAGTCAGTCTTTGATGGTTCGCTTCCTGGCTCTACTTTGATTGTTTTCTTCAGGGTGGGCTTCTCATAAGACTCAATGACAGGCACTGTATGGCAGAGGGTAGGAGAGGGAATGCAACACATAAAAATTATGAAGAGTTATGGAAATAAATAATATACGAAAAAAATCTATAGTTAAAACAAATCCATCAGTTCTACATTTACTGTGACAATTTACACTAAACATAAAATCCTTCCGTTTTAGTTCTCTCCTGATGAACTATGACTCAAAACATTTCTATTAATTTTCATAAGTCCAATGTTATTATCATCCTAAATCTCAGTAGATCAATAGTTTATGTAGATAGAAACAAGAGCAACGGAGCTGGTGAAGGGTCTGGAGAACAAGCCCTGTGAGGAGCAGCTGAGAGAGCTGGGGTTGTTTATGCTGGAGGAAATGAGGCCCAGAGGAGACCTCATCACTCTCTACAACTGCCTGAAAGGACAAGAGGAAATGGCTTCAAGGTGCACCAGGGGAGGATTAGTTTGGACATTAGGAAGAATTTCTTCCCAGAAAGGGTGATTGGGCATTGGAATGGGCAGCCCAGAGAGGTGATGGAGTCACTGACCCTGGAGGTGTTTAAAGGAAGACTGGATGTGGCACTCAGTGCCATGGTCTGGTTGACAAGGTGGTGTTCAGTCACAGGTTGGACTCGATGATCTCAGAGGTCTTTTCAACCTAATTGATTCTGTGATCCTATGACCTTGGTAAGTCTGGTAAAATATTTACACAATAAATTCTATGCCTGTTTATCCTGGAAGAACAGGAATTACGTTCTACTTCCTAAAATGCTAACAACCCACAGAAACCAAGTGCTTGGATATTTGTCTTATTTTGTTGGAATGAGACAGCATAAAAAGCAATTCTGACAACACCAACCTGGCATGCTACTTGGAGTTTCCATCTCATCTGCGAGAACTGTGGACACCATGATGGGCTGCTGGAGATGGGGAGCATACATGAAAGGAACTGGCTGGACCACAACAGGCTGTATAACCGGGAGTATCCCAGGGCTTCTCAGTCCATGGCGTGAAAGAGCAGCGGCCATTACAGGTGGGATTGTTATTGGCATAGAAAGAGGCTGTACTCCTGGGGGTGACGGTGTGAATTTACTGAGAGGTGAGCTGGGTGAGGACAAAGTCAGTCCTGGTGAACTTCTCCTATGCACAGTCTGAAATTTTAGTGGGGAAGGAGAACTGCCAGTTGAAGGTGGTGAGCTCCGTTTATTTACTGTAAGGTCTACTGGCTCCATCTGGATTCCATTTGATAGTCCTTCAGGGTTTGAGTAGTATTTATTGTGCAACATACTTGGTGCAGAATAAATGACGCCGTATTTGTTTGGCTTCATTTGGTCCATGTAATTGGATGGGTATGACTGTCAGAAGGAGTGGAAAAGAAATACAGAAAATCAAATAATAAATCAACACATACAAGCAGCTACTGCTGAAAAAGAAAAGCAGCCAATAAAACAGGCAAAATGAAAAAGTTTCAAGAAAGCCCTTTAATGTAGTTTCTAAATAAAACAGAATTAAATAAAGCCTCAGATTCCCCACACAGGAAGTTAATCAAGTTCTGATTCACTAACTGTTTCAGAAGCAATGTTAAGGCAGATTATGAAAACAAATCTTCAAGGCTTATTCAACTACTTTTCTCCCTTTAAAACTGTCTGCCATATATACATGCCTGTACATTTCTTAACTGACCTGGGAGATACATCTGCTATGCCAAGCATATAACTATGTACTGAGGATCATCAATTCTGGCAAGAGGGGAGCTCAGCTGGGCTTAGAATTGCAATGATGGGTCCCAATCAATTGCTAAAGTAATTGAAAAACAATCATCACTAAAGAAAGAAATTATGAATCTGAACCCTACAATCAATACAAAATACTCAGCTGAACTATATAAGTAATGAGTGAGTAACTCAAGAATGCAAAAGATAAAATTTAAATCTTTCCAAATGATTTTTTGAGATATAAAGCAGCTACTTAGCCAGTCTAATTTTGGAAAATGAGTACAAGGATAAACATTTGGTGTGTTGGAAGAATATTCCTGTTAGTTGTAGCTAGCAGTTGCCATTACAATATAAACCTCAAAGCTAATCTTGACCTATGTGATGATCTCCACAATTTAGTAATAATTAATATATATATATACACATGTATGTATATATGTACGTATGTATTATATAAGTAACATACACATACCTAGTGATTTTTGTAAACCAAGAAGTAGTAACATTACCTGCAGAGTGCAGTATTATTAAACAAATATCCAGACCAATACTGTGTTTAAAAACTGTTAAAAACTGAGGTTGTTTACTAACAGCTAACTCACAATGGAAACTGATCTGATGCTCTAATACAGCAGGGAGACACAGAAAATGCAATGCACATAAATTTTTAGTTGTGTTGTCAACTTTTTGAAATAAAATGCTATCTTTGGATAGCATTTAGGTAAGTAAACTAATATTAAAAAACTAATTACTTCCTTGGCACCAAAAATATTTTGATGAGTGGGATTAAAAATGTTCAAAATGGTACAAGTGAAACATCAGAAGCATAAAACTACTGTATTTCTATAAAATTATTTCCATAACATTTCAATTATTTCTCTTCCTGGTGTGAACACTGCTGTCAATACATCTTTCTGGTTTCTTACCTCTGTCTTCCCTGTGAGGGAACACTTGGTTCATTTTAAATGTCAATGTTAATGGGAGGTATTTTTGCAAAATGACACAAATGTAATTTTCTTCTTTTCAGTTACTGTTTGAAACACTGAGTTTAGAAAATATTAAATTTTCCTCCTGCATTCATACCACTGTGATAGAACAACAAAGCTGAGTCCCTCAGTCCATAAACATTCAAATAAAGCAGCACACAAAATGGTGATTAATCTTCAGACAGTAAATATTACATTAAAATCTCTGCAAGTTATATATTCTCTTCATGACTATTTTACAAATTCCATCTATAGAAACATTAATCTTTATGGTAATTGGTTCATCAGAATTTTATTAAATGCCATTATGCAAGAAGTGCTGTCTGTAGACTTGCCAGCACTGCTGAGCCAAGCAATGAAATTATTAGCATTCTAAGTGATGGAGACCATTAAATATTGATATAATTTAATATTTAACAGTATTTGGTATATATTAGATTGGATCAAATTATGGGCATAGCAAAAAAACCCAAAATTTTAACAGGTAAGGAACATTAAATACTTCTGTTAAAGCTCCTGTTATTGGTTTACAGTACAGAGTTCACCCAGCTAATGAACTGCAAACATTCCACCACTAAGCATCAGTGCATTTACAGTGCTGCAGGTTTGTCAGGGATGATCACAATGTCATTGCCTATGAACTTTCCTACCATTGCAAGAATGCTAAAAAGGAAAAAGCCTGTGAAATTTAAATCTCCAGGAACGCTTTTGGCCAATGAGTCTATTAAAGAACAAGCATCCCTAGGTGTAACCTTATCCTGAGAACACCTGGTGGGAATTCAAGGAATAACTGTCTGGATGCTCACATAGCTTCTGCATTCTTTGATGGGGGAGCGATGCTGATCGTGATTTATTTTGGTGCACAGCCTGCAAAAGGGTAGAAATGCTGCTGGAGACTGGGAAAACTGGTCTCCTGAGACTGTGGGCAGCTTCCAGGTAGATTCCCCCCTCCCCAGTAGGGAGGCCAGCAGAATATGCCCACAGTGAAGACTGGAAACACTCACTTTTGGATGGGTGAGTAAACATGCCAAGATTCAGTCACATACACAGATAAAACCCTGAAGTAGTTCCACAGGTGCTTTGTTCCTTTGTAGCTGTGCATTCTGCAAGGCCAAAGACTGTAAACATTTCTAACTGAACCTGCTTTTATATATATATTATAACCCTTTAGACCTCAGTATGTTATATACTGCAATATATAGATACTGTATTATCAATAAATCTAATCATCATGACCCACATAATCAGTGCCATACTTCTTAGCACCTGACCAAGCCTTCTCTCTACTACTCTGCCACACAGAGAAAAACTGTTTATTCCAATTCAAACAAAAAAGCAACTTCTTTCACCAAATGGTAACTGGTCCAAATGTTTAAATAGTCCTTTAAAAAGTCCTCGCAGCAAATAGGTAGTCCTGTAGGTAGGACTCAGATGACTTTGTCAGTAGTTCATTAAGAACTATCATAATATATGTTCAATAATTCATTTCAATGAATGGCATGAGCTGTTGGTAGAGTGATGAAATAGTGTGGGTGCAAGCTTCAGTCACCTGAGAAGTATAGTTAATCCTTTCAGCCACACACCCTGAAATACAGTGGTGTCAAAACCATTACTAATTTCCTCCTTCCCCTCCAACTACTGTCATGTTTTAGAGACACACAGACTTTACACCTACAGTGTAAAGAGTACACCTACATTCAGAGAGAAGAGTGAGTTATTCCTAAGGGGCTTAATTTAATTTGGCCTCTAATGATTCTATCCAAATGAAAGACGCAATACAAATAATCCTGATAGTAGACTTCCAGGTTATGTTAGCCCAGTCTGCTCTGCTTAGCACCTCTCAACATCACACTGATAGTTTCTCTCTCATTCCACCTCCTCAAAAGGTGGTCAAGAAAACTATCTGCTGCTAAAAACTATCTGCTGCTATAAAATGGCTGCTATCCTTTCCTATGTTCTCTCCATATCACAATACCTCCCTTTAGAGGTGTCTCCAGAGCAGTTTCTGTTGTGGCACGAGGGCTCCAAGGAAGCCACAAGACCAAGAAGAGCTGGGGAGCTCAAGGGCTTGGGGCTAAGCAGCCTATGTGTGTACAGAAGCTGAAACACACATGGTCCTCAGCCTGAGGGAAAACAAAGTAGTGTCCAGTGATGGAAACTTCACTCAGAAACCCTACTTTGCTCTGGATGTTCTGCTTTTTCTTTTCTGCCTTTTTTTTTTTTTTTGTCTTTCCTCATGCAATGGCAAAAAGAAAAACATACAGATGTGATATGTGGTCAGAGTGATTACACTGACTTATGAGAAGACTCCAAAGGTCCAATGCATGGAAGGCACCACATCACAAGGAGAAGGATATGGTATAGAATAACCAATATTTGGAACTCCAGTCTTGAAATGCACTTGGGTCAGAAATGATCCCTTGTTCTTTCCACTGCAGTTTTTCCTTCATCTGCTGGTCTGGGAAAGACTGCTTGCTCCTCTCCTGGTGAGCCTTTTGAGGGACTGACCTCGCCCATCTGGCAGAAGCACATGACTGTCTGGGACACATCTGTGTCTTGTGCAGAGCCCCATACCATTGCAGAACCTTCTCTGGAAGATGAAGCCAGATGTGCACAAAAGGCAGCCCAAAAGACAGCAATGACACTTCCTTTGTAAAACTGGCCTCTTTTCTGATTTCAATGGACACCATTAGATAATCTTAGATTATAGTAGATAATAACCACTAATCTTAATATAGTTACACAATAACTATGATTAAAGTGACAGGCTGGCCAATACTAAAATTCTTTCTTGACCCAAATATTGGAATTCGTCATACTCGTACTTTCAGTGACAGTTATTTTTCTATCATTACTCTCCAGCAAATAAACCCCATGAAAGTCAAACTGTAATTTTAAAATGCCTATAAACTTAACTCCCAGAAGTGCTATTAGTAGCACTGAAGAAATCAGACTGCTTATAGATGCATTTAAATTTATGAAAATTATTCTTTATTTTAAATAAAACAGGAAACAAACTTTTCATTGAAAGATGCCATTCAGAGCACAAATTTAATGCACTCTGAGTTATGTACACTGACTTCATCCTTTTAATGGATCAGCCTTTCTAGGGGTGTGGTTTCATGTTACACTTAATCTGTTATTGCAGGCTAAAAGCTGAAAGGGGAGGTCCTGTTCTCTCATCTACCCTCCACTCCTTGCTCTAATATTGAGCAGCTGCACAGAATGAGTCAGATCAGCTTCCTGATCTGACCAAAAAATGAGTATTTTTGGTGGGTCAGCAATTCTGACCATTCAGTGAGCTGATCCAAAGGTTTCAAATCATTCTAGGACCACACAATGCTTCAGTCACACAAAGGAGACACAAAGCTGGTATGGAGCGAGCAAAGTCAAAACCTTTCCTTTCAGCAGCAGCCTGTATCATCACAATTCTCATTGTACTGCTCTCACCTATATGTCCTGCTGCTCTTTCTTATCAGACTCTTCTCTGAGATGATCCTATTCTCTGAGTTCATGGAAAATTAACCCAATTTTTAAAAAAGTGTCTCCTCTTCCCCTTTTTTCCCCACTGCCCTAGTTCTCATTTGTTCACTTGGTAAAGCAGTGCAACCAGTTTACTCAGCAAAAAGCCATTGTTGGTTTGGGTTTTTGCAGGATTAATTTTCTGCTGTTTAGAGCAGAGCTAGCCACGTTACCTGTTACCACAGGCACCTGTTACCACAACCAAGAGAAAAACAAAAAAAGGCACAGCAAGAAGCTGTTCACTTAGTTCAAGGGTTTAACACTGAAACCACAGGCTATTGCCACTTCACCATGAAGTGTGGCAACTTAATTTCAAGCCACCTCCATCAGCAGCATGAGCTACAGAGACTGTATTTACAGAGCAGTGGCTCAGGAATACATGGATGCTCTCTCCCCTGATAGGCAACTGGTCAGGTCATTTAAGGCAATAAATTAATTAACTACAGAAAGTTTTCCTAGAATGTGAATGTGATTGCACTAAGAGCAAAATATAGCTTCACATGCTTTCCTAAGCTAGTCCAAAGCTTAATTATATCTCATTATGAATTTAAAGGTGGAAAAACTAAAGAGTCATCTTTAGGGTCAATATATTTGAAAAGTCTTACCACTGAAACAGGCTCCATGGCTTCTTGCTTGATAGGGACTGGGTCAAACATTAGCATCTTTTTTTATTCACCTGTTCTGATGCCTCTGAGGTTCTGTCCTGATGGGGAAAGACAAGGTGTTAGAAAGCCATGGGAAATACCCGAATAAACTTTCTGAATTGTAGAGAATTTACTATTTTGTCAAATTAATGTGAATATTTATCCATCTCTAACACAGATTTTTAAATCTTTGACTAAATTTATTGCAAGATTCTTCCTTCCAAATTGCTATTGAAACAAAGGGACATCTGCTCACTTTAATGAAGTCAAAATTAATTTTTGTTGTGCATGTCAGCACACCAAGACCACAGAATTTTCACTTTCATTAGCTGTCAAGTGTTTTAACACATCACAGTTTAGACCATGCACTTCTCATCAGCATTATAACCTCAGAATGATCTTGTTTATACAAGTGAACTGATTCTGGAAAGGATCTCTCTTTCCTAAGAGTCCTAATAGAAACATTCAATAGATCACATACAGTGAAACTGATATCAATGCAAAAAAAAAGGTTAAAATTCAACACTAACTTGGACTACATCCAACATGCTACAATGACTTAACAGAAAAAATGCATCAGTTATTATAAGATAATAGATTTACTGACAATTCAACAACTATTTGTGCTAACTGTGCAAAATAAAAGCACTTCAAAACTATCTGCTTGCATTCTGTGCAGCTTCAGGGTTTTTTTCCTACAGTGTTCAACCGTACTTGTCCAATCTCTAAATGCCTGAAATAAAAGTATTTCGCATAAAGCATGTCATAACTGTCATACTACACATTTGCCATGGTCATCTTGGAAAGATACTGGGAAGGAAAGGAGATGTCATTCCTGGGTAAAGCCATAAGGGCTTTACTCAGAAGAAACCAAGGGGAAGCAAAGGGAATTTGCTCGCAATGACATTTAGATGTTGCCAAGCTGTTTATAAATCACTCGAGGTTATACATTATATGACTGATGTCAAAGGAGCAAGTTCTGACCGTACACTGTAGATTTCACAGCCCTGCCTGCAGGCGGTACGACCTCTTTAAGATGCAAGGGCAAAAGTAAAGGACACAAATTCGATTTGGCCAGTAGATGGCACTGGAAAGAAGCGAATACAGCCAGACTCCAGCATCGGCAATTCACCCCGCCGGACAGGCTGAAGGTTCACCAACAGATTTGTTGCTATGGCTGGGAAAATCTCCCAGAAATGCAAATGAACATTTAAAGATGTACCTGCTCAAATTAAAACAATTCTAATAAGCCTACGCTAATGAATAACTTTGCAGTTAACATGTGTTTAAAGATCAAAATTTGTTAAGAGAGATAGCATGAGTTGTTACAAGTCTACCATTAATTTTTCAGGTACATAAATAAAGTTTAAAGATTTTTGGAAATATATTACAACAGTGTGCACTTTGAATAATGGAAACAAACAAGTAGCAGAGTAAATTATAGCATCTTCATAATTCACCTTATAAAAGTTGAAGGCCTGACAAAAACAAATTGCAAAACTAAAGCGAAACAAATAATGCAGCTTAATGCAATTTCCAGTTTAAACTTAGTATGTAGTTTTAGTTCGGGAGCAGTCATGTAAGATGGCACTATTTGCTGAAAGTTGTAGTAATTCCATAAATAAGTATGTTTGTGAGAAGGTTATTAATTATACTATTTCTTTCAATGGTTATAATTTAGATAACTGTTACCTAGTTATCTTTTTCAGGTTTCAACATGTCACATAGCTAGAACTAACGCTTCAGAATACTGACTTCCCAATACTGACTTTTCCACTCCGTGGAAATATATCCACGTATCTATGCATCACTCATGTTCTCACACATTCATCTGCATTGTGAAAACAGAGAAGTTGTACTTTTAGACATGAAAAAAGTTTACAGTAAAATGTAGCCACTCAGAGATCCTATATAGGAATTTGGAACTAATTCCTTTCAGGTTTCCAGAAACTTGTATCTATGCTTGTATGTGCATAGATAAAGTAAAACACCAATTTGTACTTTAGTGAAGGAAGAAAGGAGAAAAGAAAGGAAAGAAAGAAGAGAAAGAGAGAGAAAGGAATGGGAGGACGGAAGGGAGGAAGGAAGGGAGGAAGGAAGGAAGGGAGGAAGGAAGGATTGTTCTAAGTAAATGCAATGATGCTCATCCTTTGTGTTATTTTTACAATTCTAAAACCGTATTTTCGTCAGTTTAAGAATTACTCCTTTTAACCTTTTGCTCCAAGAAAGTGTGTGAAGAGACACTTGATACACATTTCACGTGTCATGCTACAGATTTCAGCGTTTCCTGAGATAGCTCTAAATCACTGTGCAGGAATTAAACTGACATAGACAACAGGAAGTGTACTACCCTGAACAAAAGTGAAAAGTAATTCTCAATCTTTCTCAAGTGAATCTATCTGAGAACAGCAGAGGAAAACTTTACTTTTATGTAAGCTTATTATGCTGCATCGGAATATAGGAATCAAGCACTTCTTTATCACGTTACTCTTAAGCAGGTTTCTTTTCCCCATTTTATAGTGACCGGAAAACAATTTTCAAGAACGGAAAATTAATTAAGATGCAACACTTGGCCCTGTAGGACTGCTACAGAGTCAGTATAAGTCAGCTTTGGATCTGGCATCTAAAATTTAGCTCAAAATGATGTATTTCTAAGGCTGTAAATAAACTCACAAAAGACTCCTCTTTGTATTTAAAAATAATGCTCCAAATTGATAGCTTGGACCACACTCATGAGCAAATACTTGCATGTACACTCACACAAATAAAGCACGGTACTTCTACTAACAAGTAGGTAGCTTTTCCCAGTATATTTGTAAAATCATGCCTATTAACCCAAAACTTCTCAGTCTTTCTCTCCTAAACATTTGAGAAGGGGGCAATAGGGAAGGTAAACAGTCTTATCTGTTTCTATTACAGAGGAATGCAAAAACAGTTGGGTTCTACTTCACAGAGTGGTTTCAGAATCTACTTGTTTGAAAGTCTGCAAATTGTTTAGTACATATAAATAATTTCTGGAAAATCAAAATACCATCTCTCATTCCTGAGGTGCTCTGGAAAAACTGGTGAGGTGACAACCATATATTCATGTTAAATGTATTAAAAAATAAGAACTTTTGTCTTTGACTTTATTAGGTAAACTATTTTGCATTAAAGGGTTTCCTCATGTGAGGTAAAAGAATTTAATATGAATGTAATCTGAAACTAAATAATTAACTGCAATCCGGTAAGCAAACATTCCACCCTCTCTTTTTTTTTTGCTCTCCCTCTTTTTTTCTGCTAAGAAGCCACCCAGTTTTACTTTCTTGCCTCCTCCCATTCACTCCACCCTATGGATCTCTGCCAAGTCAGTCCAACTTGTCCAAACAGGACCCGGCTTTTGATAAGATTTTGCTCACACCCTGTACTTCAGAAAGACAAATGAAGCAACTGGGTTTTGTATGCAAATAAGGACAGGTGCAAGGTAAAGTCCAGGCAAAGTCCCTCAGTATTCCCCTATCTGAAGTCCAGTGAAGACAGCAAGCCAGCTGTTATCTCCACAACACAAACTCTGCCCTTATGATCCAATATACAGCAAGGAATCCATTCCAGAAGGAAGTTCATTATCATTAGAGCTCATCACCTTGTCAGGATTGAACACTTGTCAGTATTAACTTCCTGACAGGTGTATGGTTTATTGTTTCAGAGACATAATTAAGATTAAATGAAAGCTGAAAGGTACTTAAACGTGTATTCTGACAATAAGGGCTTGTATGGATTATTTACCCTGGATGAAATGTGCAAAGTGGTTAAAGAATGCACTCAGACTACCCATCTACACTGCAGAGCAGCTGGAAAAGGGCAACCGCAGTGCAGCAGCCCTGCACATCTACCTTCAAGGTCCACCAACTCTGCAGACCTGTTATGAAAGGAAAGGGTGGGGTGGAGGGCCAGTTTTGACTGTGCACATCCAGCAACAAAGGTTTATTCTAATATAAAGCCTGTCCTCTCATTAAATACCTGGAAGAGCAGTCAGTGACTGACTTTCGCTGCAGACAGGGGGGTGGTGACCATACATTCTGCCCCTCTTCACTCTGCCTGAGAACACATACAGGGTTTATTTCCTTGATCTTTTGTGCCTGGGGGAAGCAAATGAACGCTGCCCCATGTACAGCAAGTCTTTGTCTAGAAGCTTCAAGGTATGATTGTTATTGTCAGTATAATTACAGAATAATGTAATGGTATCTGCTAAATTAGCACTGCACGAGTGCCCTCTACAAGGAACTGCAGCTCTTGCAGCACTGTTTGAATCCAGCAGCAAACATTATCATGTTGCAAAAGCTCTTCAGTCCAAGCACTTTGGGACTCAGACCTGTTGCTCTGATCCTATGACTTCTGTGAACCTCAAGTCAAACTTCCTCTGATACACGGGAGAAACAATAGTATCAAAGTATTCTCCACTGATGAAATTCAAAAGGGAAGGGAAGTTTTCTGAATCCAGGTGAGAAGCTGTCTTCAGTGGAACCTCCAAAGAGTCTGACAGAGAGAAACCAGTTTCTGAGACAAACATTCCCTGCGGAAGGTAAAAAAGCTGTTTTCCAGAGCTCATAACGTGTTTGCACTTTACTGTACCAGTTGCTCATCAAGACCTGAGTCAGCAAAAAAGTGTTTCTAAAGTTCCATTAACTTTAATGGGAAGTAAGCAAGTGCTTAACTGCACTTGACCCCAAAATAGCAGCAGGCAAAGAAGCTCTCCAGCTCAGCACAGTAGTCAGACTCAGCCAAAGCACCAAAGGTCCAGACGTGGTGCTGTGGGAAGAGACCAGAGCAGCCAGACCATGAGGAACAGAGCAGAAGGAGAATCAGGAGAATCAGGAAGAACCAAGAAGCATGCCAAGAAAATGTTCTACTGATCAACAGCTGTGTTTATTTGCTGGGTTTCCACTGGGCAACAACAATAATTGTTGAAAAAGTTAGAATGTTTTGTAAAAGAAAATGCTACCTAGGCAAGAATTTTCTCCTGAAAGTTTATTGATAGGCATTAAGAAAAAGAGCATTTCTACAGAATTCTGGTATTTAGTATTTAAAACTTTATTTGTTTCTTAGCAAAGACTTGAAAATCTTTAATCTTCCTCTTTTCAGGACTACAAGCAGGCTGAAAAACTTGTGGTTTTGCACAACTTGTGCATCATAACTTTGTTGATGTCACCTTGTTTGACCTAGAATTGATTTGACATGTAGCTGACTAATCGGTATTTCAATTAAATTTCTGATAATACTGTTGCAGGCTCTTTGAAGCCATGTGTCTGGAAATGGCTTTCTTGTATTTAAAAATCTTGGGAAAAAATGTTCTTGAAGTGCTTGTTAAGAAAATATCTTCTTTACCAAGGAAAAATTGAGCCCATGTAAACCCTGTTCAACCTTCAGTTCTATACTCACTGAACCTAAGAGGAGAACCTCTTGAGGCACCTCCATTAGACAATATTCTCCCTTATCAGGGCAGACTGCTGTCTGGTTTCCTGTCTCAAGCTACTTCTCAGAAGGAGAAACAGTCTAGTAAGGATAAAAGATCAGACTTTTGAAAACAAATGAAGTATGTGGAATGGTATGATAATCTTTCCCTTCCAAACTGAGCTTCGCTTTTCTTGTTGTGTTTTTCTTAAGAGGTTAATTTTTAAGATAATTTGAAAGGAGAAATATTAAACCTTTTAATTGTGAGGGAAAAATGACAGAAAACACTGTTCCCTTATGTGAAGGGTTCTGCTATTTCAGGAAACGTGAAAAAGAGATTCAACATTTTTATAGCATGGGAAAGAAGAAAGAAAAGCTAATCCTAGAGAAAGGAAGTATACATTTATGAATAACAGCCTAAATGATTGATTTGAACAAGAATCTGAATACAGGGCAAATGCTGATGAACTTCTACGAACCTACGGAAATGAAAAAAAAAAACCAATCAGGGAAAAGGGGTGGACAGTGTAGTGGGTACAAATGTGACAGGGATCAAAGCAACTCAGACTCTTTAAAGTGGAAACTCTTGTCACGTCTTCATGGATCAAGTTAGCTGGTCGGTAACACACACGGACTGCCTGATAGGCAGACCATGCATTTGGTTGGAGGTTTTTTCCCTTCTGAGTTAGTTTACTATTTAAAACCTGTTGGAGCTTTGTCTTTCCATTTGGCTGATGAACACTTATACTTCCTTCCCCTGGGAGATATCACCTACAGCTACAAAACCCTCAAAGGAAGCTTCGGCATCAAGTGAATGCTTCACAGGGAAGAGTTAAATCTCTCCTAAAACCAGCTCTGCCAAACTTCATATTCTGGATTGGAAGCAACTAGCCTTGGAATGAAAACACAAAGATTGAATGCTGACAGCATAAAGGAACTCTAAAAGACCTCCTGTTAGTGGTGTTAATTAATATTTAAAAGTTGGTTTACAAAAATTATTATAATTTTAACCTCAGTTCCCCATTTTACAGAACTTCTGGCTACAAAAAAGTGTGAACCACAAAATTTACTGCATTTATTATACAGCAGTTTCCAATATTAAACACAGTTAAATGCAACTCTTTTCCTCTGTCATTGGCAAAAGAAAAAGATTAACTCTTTGAAATCTTGGGCAAATTAAAAGTACAAGAATTAAAATGCGTAACTGTGTTCCAACAGGTAAACTCATCCATGGTGCTCTAAAACAAACAGAAAAAACAACAAAATAAAAACAACTGAGAGCAACACATTAAAATAATCAATAAACAACTTACCAAAACTGTGTAGCCAAATACTTCTTTTTATCTGGATTTCTGAACAGACAAAAAAAAAGTTTTCTGTTAATATGTGCACATAATCCAATAAAATTTTTTTTCACATACAATTAAGCTCTGAAACAAGTTTAAAGTGTGTACTTCAGATACTTCCTAAAGATACCTTCAGTGATCTCAAACAGCTAACTGGGAGCATCCAGAAGAGCAAGAGCAGGAACTAAAAGACTACTTTAAAAATGACTGGAGGGAAAAAAAAAAGAGTAAAACGAAAGGGTGGAAGTATTTCTGTGCGTACAGTAACCATGCATATTCCAGCCCATAAGAGACAGAGAAGAATAAATACTCCATCTTGCATTTTCATCCAGGACACACCGAAGTTAATGCAAGTTTTTCTCTCAATTTCAGTGAGATTTGGCTTGGATCCTTTAGCTCTTCTTCTGTCAGATTCAAAGTAACAACAAGATTTATGTTTTTCTCAATTTCCTCTCAATTTCTCACTATGTCTGCCTTCAACAGGGTGGGGGGGAAAGATAAATATATAAACAGGAGTAAAACAATTACTTTTATGCCTTCAAAACCACAAAATGTACTTATTAAACAGTACAGGGACAGCAGTACTTATTAATACCAAAGAAAAGTCAGACACCAGTGCCTCATTTTCTGTATTACATCTGGAAGACAATGAATCTTCTAGCCTGTATAAGGGGAAAATACCTACTTCTTTTGAGATCTGGAAATACAAAATGCTTATAGTGAGCCATTGAGGTTGAGTAAGGGCTGAAGTCAAAACCCTCTCACAACTACGAGCCTACAGAAGTGGATTTTCTTCTCACATATACTCTTTATACATCAGTGCAACTCTGTGACTTTAACGGAGCTATTCCAGATCAGCTGAGGAGCAAGTGAGAGCAGAAAACTGGCTCACAACTTTCTGGAGACTTGAGTTCAAGTTTTCAGCGAACAGAGCTAAAAACTCCAGTCCACCCCCATAACTGCATTGGGGTTGAAGGGGCGTGTTAAAGGTTAACTTGGAAACCTCGTTATGACATAACACAGGCATCTTAAGCAATCCTGAGTGTGTAGAGACATGATAACTCATCGGGTGGGGATTGGGAGTTGAGGGGCAGTGACAAGGGGCCTGGACCGAGGCTACCGAACTGCCAGAAAACAGCCTGAAACAGGAAAGAGCACCACATATGCCACTTGGAATGTGTGACGCAAACCCCAGCCTTGAAACAAAGAACAGGAAACAGCTCTGCTGGCTGTGCTGGGGAGAAAGCACAGAGAAACATTTAGGCGGCCCTCCCTGACCCTATATTCATGAGCAGCTGGAGTCTTTTAAAACAACAACAGTGGGTGGAGGTGTTTGTTCATTGGGTGTGAATAAAAACACTGTCCTTATGCAGGGGACCTGCCCTATTTACAAACAGGCTCCCTTAACATGAGGGAGCGGGAGATTTTAAGACACCACAGGTCAGAAGGATTTGCTGAAACCTTCCCTTAGACCAGTTGGTTTATTACTGTATTTATGCCAGTAGCTAAAGAGAGCTCCGGCTTCATGACATCAGAGGCAGCACCCAGCCTGGCAAAAGCACCTTCTTCCCAGAGAGAGCTGGGGGATGAGAATTGCAGGAAGGATTTCTAAAGCTTGGGGTTGCTCTTGGACAGTGGCTCACTCATGCTCAATACTGCTCCATAGCTGAGGACCAACGTCACTAAGAGCACCCAGGAATATTTTTCTAAGCCATCACAAGCTTAGCCTTCCCTGTTTTCACATGCACTTTAC
Source organism: Ploceus nigricollis (assembly GCA_013399945.1). NCBI lineage: Eukaryota > Metazoa > Chordata > Aves > Passeriformes > Ploceidae > Ploceus > Ploceus nigricollis. The sequence continues at coordinate 344,665 of VXBC01011969.1, forward strand.
TTCACAATCTCATTTCCCATGAATTTATTACTTTTATTTTTGAAGCACCCACATATAATGCTGAATAAATGAAGTAAGCTGAAGCAGAGGAATAGCACAACTTGTCTAGATTTCATGCAGCAGAATAACTTCAACACTTGTTTTCCTTCAAAGCTGTGGTTTCAAATACTCTCTCTTCTCTTAGATACCTTGCATCAGTTATTTATACACCATGGGTGGGACATCTAATATTATCAAATGTGAGAATGTTTCAGCAAATTACATGGATGAGTACCACAGCAACACCAATGAATGCTGTGGGGTTCCAAGGTTGGAGTCTAATAATGAACATGGGGTAAAAACTAACCAGTACACCATCTACACAGCAAGGTCTGGGTGTAGGTTTTATGCCAATAGTATCAGTTCCTTACTTCTTCATACTGAATAACTGCAAATATAATTTGTAATTTGGTGATTGTATAACATCTCTACTATCACTGAGTCTTCAACTCATCTCAACTCGCACATCTTTATTTATCTGAAGGCTTTTGCTTTTGGCTAAACAGGTGTTGACTAGGTCAAATGTTCACACTACCTAAGGGCTCCCTTGCAGCTCTGCAACTTGGAGGAAGTTTTGCTTGGATTCTTAGGGAAGGGAAAGACCATTTAGCATTCTTTCCTGCCTCCACCCCTCACCCTTACCCCCAGTCTCTCTTGTGATCTGTACCATAGCTCTAACGGCATGTGCAGGGAAAAAAACCCCAGCTTGTGAAAAAAAGGCTACTCAAGTCAGCTTTGGGGTTTTTATATTTTGATACTAGGCAGTAATAATGTATTCTTAAAAATACAAGGTGAAAGCTAATTTGAAATAAGTGTCTTCTGGGTCAGATGGGATTATCAAATCCAGATGTAATTCCTCTCACACAAGCACCAGCTGCTCATGTGATTATCACGCTGGTATCTTAAAAGTATTTGATGGAAAAGTCACTAGTCAGCAGCCATGTAAGTATTTCTTTTCAATACAGGTAACATATATTTATGAGTATTAGTTTAGATGAAGTCAAGTCTTCAGAGCTCTCCTATCAGTCACTCAAATTCAGCTTTTCCCAACAATTAAACCTTCAGAGTTCAGTTCCACAAACAGTGACACTTCCTGAATTCTCAAAGGTGAGGAAGTGAATAAAACAGTGGACCATGCATGTACAGTACTTGAATCAAAAGGGAAGTGCACAAAACAACTTTAAGGTATTTTTTCATGTAAGTCCTGAATGACCACTTAAGCTATTCTGAACTAGGTCTTTTTCCCAAGCTCCAGTTAGGTGCTGTGATCTCCTACCGCAGGCTCGTGTTGCTGAGCCTTCCTTTGCCAGGGCTCCCCTTGCTGCGCCAGGCACTCACCCGACAGCGGTCCAAGGCAAGTAACTCCTATTCCCATTTTGGTTAAAAACAAATCAATAAACAAAAAAATTAAAAAACAAACAAAACCCCACAAAAACCAAAACAAAACTAAAAAAAAACCAAAAAGAAATCCAACAAAAGGCATCTAGCAAAGGAAAGGTTATTTCCAACTCCACACTTCGCTGCTCTGCTGTCCCACGTTTTACCTTCGCCTGCATGGCGGCCAAGCGGCGCTAAGGTGACGTGACAATACGCGGGGCAGGCTTTCGGGAGCCGATTTCATCCTAGACTTCACCAAGAGTTAAACGGGGGACATGGCGCTTGCCGATCCGCTCCGCGCTACGGGAGGAATACGGCCCGGACACGAGCTCCTGCCCTGGCATCTAGCCCGTCGCCCGCGGAATGGAGCGAGCCCGCTATACTTTCCATCTCGGCTTGGTCGGGCACTGTATCCCGCCCGGGATCCGATGGCACTTCAGCCTCTACCCGAAGACGCGCCTGTCCCGCCCCGGCGAGAGGCCAGGGGCTGCGGCCGCGCTGGGCGGGAGAGCGGCCCCGAGGGGCGGGCGGCCCGCGGGCCCTNGAACCCCCGCGGCGAGTTCTGCTCCCCCTTCCCCGCAACTGCGGCCTGACGGAGACCCAGTTCCCGCCACCCCCGGCGTGGCTGCGGCTCCCGC